>CM035432.1:63766138-63963638 GCA_020310875.1 Ceratopteris richardii | reverse complement strand
GTTTTACTTATTTATGTTTGTTATATGTAATACAGGAGTATTATGGAGAGGCAGATATGGATGAGGTGGAGAGAAAGGCACAGGAGGGATGATCTCGATCGTCACAGAGTGCTCACACTGCTACCCATGATGCCACTACAGATACATCAGATCATGCAGATGATCGTGATGATGAGGATGAGGATGAGGTTCTTGATGATGATGATGATGATGATGATGATAATGATGATTATGATGATGATGATTAGGATTCTTGATTATGACATTGGACATGTATTTAAATTGATATATATATATATATATTGTTCATTCCAGTTATGTTTTGAATTGTGTCTATGGTATTACGTAATGAAAATTCTTGTTCTAATGATTTTTATTATTGTTTATATTTAGTATGTGTTTTATTACTTTAATTATATAATTCATTCATATTTATGTGTGCTTGTGTGTGTATAAAATGTATGTACGCACATGTAGGTATATATCTATATTTGTGTAAGTGTCTCTATATGCATGTATATGTATGCATCTATGTATATATATGTGCATGTATGTATGTGCATATGTATGTGTGTATATGCTTGTATCTGCATGTGTATGTGTAAGTGTATGTGTATGTACATGTGCATGTGTATGTGTGTATATGTATGTATGTGCATGTATATATGTAAGTGTATGTGTATATGTGTGTATGTGCATGTATATGATTGTATATGTGTGTTTATGTATGTATGTGCATGTGTATGTGTGTATATGTATGTATGTGCATGTGTATGTGTGTGTATGTGCATATGTGTGTGTACGTATGTGCATGTATATGCATATATGTGTGTGTATATGTATGTATGTACATAGATATATATATGTGTATATGCATGTATGTGCATGTGCATGTGTAAATGTATATGCATATGTATGTGTATGTGCATGTGCATGTGTATGTGTGTGTATATGTATGTATGTGCATGTGTATGTGTAAGTGTATATGCGTATGTATGTGTATGTGCATGTGCATGTGTATGTGTTGTATAATTACATGGATCTAAGGGGTAGAACCCTTGGGTTTCTAGGTGTGAAACCCTTTGGATTTATAGTTTATTTACCCCTTTTAGATGGGTCTTGAACCTTAGGGTTAATTCTCTAAGGTTGGGTACCTTAGGCTTGATTGGAAGCTTCTCTTAGCTACTTGGTTTGTACGTGAGAGCTTGGAGAGTCTTCTTTTAGAAGCCATGTGATTTCATGTGATTTCCTAAGCTTGGAAACCATGTGAAAACCTTAGGGACCCATGTGATGGAAGGTACACATGTCCTCTTGAGAAGGACTTACCCCCTTGGTCTTGGAGCTATATATTGGAGGGGTTGGTTGGGTGGAAACACATCTCTCTTCCTAGTGGGTAAGCTTGGCTAGTTAGTCTTCTTAGTTGTTCAGTTGTGGAGGCTATGGAGTCCTTCCACAACAGTGGCATCAGAGCTAGGTTTAACTTGAGCTAGATTTTACTCGGTCCGTGTGAGCAACTCATATATCCTCTTGTAGAGTCTTCATTATGCTCGAACGGGGTGCCCTCGAGAATCTACCCTTCATTGGGAGTCGGGACTACAAAAGACGATTTTAGAAGAGCCTCCCCTTACTATTTGGCTACCTAAGCCCACCATGTGACGGACATCCAAGCTTTCAATAGTGCAGCTGTTATCTCAATGGTGTAAATGGAGGGAAGCGCCTATACGAGCGCTTCTCTCTCCTCTCTCTCCCGGATTCATAATCATAGAACGCAACGGCTTTGTTTTTATAGAGCAAGTGGGCTTTGTGTTCCTCGCATATGGGATTTGCCCTGACTACTGCTCGGCCCTTCATGCCGTATTAGGAGTTTTTTTCAGCGCTGATATCTTTACAGAACGTGCACCTGAAGGGAAACGAACCCAAAAAGTTTGGATTTAATCTTGTTGTTGTATCTATTACAACAGTGCTTGAAAGTCTAACTGGGTTTTTTGTGCACGTCGACAACTCCTCACATCTTCTACAGTTAGTATGTGATAGAAGAGTGATGCAGTTCTAGGATCGTTCTGCTATCTCACCTCATCATCCAGATGGGTAGAAACACTCCGTCTATTTTCCACCGTGATGCAGTTTTGTTCAAAGATCTTCGTCTTGCCGACAAACACCGCAACCATCATGAATCTCGGATGGTTTGCCTCTCTCAGTACAGGAGCCTCCAATATCGACTGCGAACAAGGCCTCATTTGTTTCTTGGTATGTATTTTCTTCATCTGCAGCAAGAAAGGATCGAGAATGAAGAGGTGTTGCTTCCTAGCAATATTCCTCTTCTTCCGCCACCTTTTGTTACCGCGAGGCGCAGTAGTGAGCTAAGCGAGAGAGACGAGATGATGAGCACACCTCTAGCTCCTATTCAACAATTTTTGATGGATGCATGGAGTTTCCCATTATTTCTTTGCATTAGAAATCCGAGAAGATAAGTTTATACATTTTTTTAATCTCATTTTACATATTATGGGTTTACTTGCTATTATGTTGCTCATATGAGCTTTTTTTTTATTACATGTGAATAAACCCACTAATGTGTAATGTCATGGTAAGAGATTTTGAAAGGCGAGAGAGAAACTATGGAACAAAGTTCCATGGGACAAAATTCAAAGGCAGGATAGACTCTTCACCAAGATCATGGAAAGAACAGGGTTGAAGAGTTAGTTATTTTCTTCTCTCACAAATTTCGTGAAATCTTATACATGCATGAGTCGATATTTTATGCATAAATCTCTTTTGCATGAAGATTGGCTTTACATGCTAGTACATGTAGTTATGAGGGCATGGTTCTTTTTGAAAGGTTCCTTTGCCAAGGATAATGGAGGCATGCGCATGACATCCATTAACTATGCATATAGATTTCACCCCTTAAAATGCATGCATAAATGCATGATTACAAAGGTAAATCCACATATATGGGCACACAAGTAAGTATCAAAATGCCCAAGAAGGAATCCAATGATGGACAAGATGGGATGGCCGAAGCCTACTTCATCACCATGGGAACACTCAAACAAAGCCAAGGGATGGACGAAGCTTAATTTCCAGGTAAATATTTGCACCTTTTTCTTTTCTTTGCAAATTAAAGAACATACAGTGCATGTCATAATAGACATGACTCGGAAGTGGATGCATAGATTTAGGTGGCCTAGTTTTTGCGGTCACATCGACAATCAATGATGGAAATAAGTTGCACTATGCATCAAGTTCATTCCTTTGAAAAGAAGTATTGGAGGTGCATTAAAACGGTCATGGTTAGGAAGAATGCATCTAATGCATTGTTGAAACTCGCATATACTAAGTTTCATGGAAATTTTGCACCATCCGTTGGATGAACAAAGTTCTGAATTGGAACTTTTGCATGCTTTAAGGAGGGGTTCAACTTCTGAACCTTATGCATGCAATGCCTTTTCCAATAAAGGTATAAATATTTTGGCATACATTAAACTATGCATTTGGAATATATTACATGGGTTTTTGAGTAGAGAGGGAGATTAAGTTCTTGAAGTTAAGTAGGATTTGATTTTATTAGTTTCTAGGAAGAATGGTGATAAGGCCAATTGGCCACTATAAACCATTTAATTCCTTTAAGTTTGGCTTAGTCCTAATAATCCTAACTTCTTGAACTACCTTAAAACTAAAAATCCCTCTTATGGAAGTTTAAATTCCATAAAAGCCCATGGCATGCCTAATCAGCAAGGCCATAGACTTAAAGTAGTAATACAAAAATTTTCTCTCTTAAAACCACGATACAATAGTGGTAACTTAGAGTATTATCTTCTCAAAACTCTTAAGTAAGAGAAAATATGGTATAACAACATCTTAGTTTTGGAAGATGGAAGCATTAGTTCAAGAAAGTTCTTTGTTTGAAAGAATTAAAGAACTATTCGGAGTTTTACACTATTGTTCCAAGCAAATGCAAGACATGAAGAGAAGGTAAGACCCAAGGGTTTTAATAAACCCGAAATACCATTTTTCAATGTCCTAAGAATAAAGGGCTAGTTAAATGGTAAATAGTATTACCATCTACTTCATCATAGAGATTTGATTGACAAGTCAATTATTCTTTCTCAGATGACTCATTATGTCATAAGAGATAATATCTAGTGGAGTATAAACTAGCTCTATTATCAGGTGACATAAAATTATCTTTTAGAGTACATCTGAACAAAGGAATCATTGAAAAACCAATCTTTGACATTAAGTCTTTTCAAGTTGCAATTAGAACTGGGACTTGGTAAGTTGGAATTCCATTGTAGCATAGGCAATACATATGCTCTATAGTGGAAATAATACTTACAAGTCCAAGAAGTAATAAATCTTATTTGATTAGAAGAAGGTTTGATCCCAAAATTCAAGCTAAAGTTACCTTTACCAAAGTGGAAGTGTAAGCCGGATGGTATGGGACATCTAGGCTTACACTACCACTGAAGTAAATTCGCTGGTATGGGACATCGAATTTGTGGGTAATCTCAACTTAAACTTTGGGACATTTGTTCTGTAAGCTTGGAGAAGAGAAATCAAGAAGCTCTGAATAGTTCTTTTTACCAAGGGGAACAATAAAAGATTGAAAATAAACTCTTTCATATATTTCTGAAAGAGCACAATTTTCAATTTACTCTCAGGTAGTTTTCAAGGACGAAAACTCTTAAGGAGGGGAGAAAGTCCCCAAGAACTTGCATCTTATGCCTTGAAAAGACCAAATAGGGTATTGCAAGGTAAAAGATAGGCAAGAAATAGATAAAGTTGAATTACTTCCTCGTATTCTAGTACTTCATATATCTTTCATTACATCTTCCAACTAAATGAAGTTCTCAAAGATTGGGAATTCTCAAAGAACCCCAATGCAAGAGAAAACTTGCATACACCATAAGGATTGTACAAAACCTAAGTGGGTTAATAAAAGAAGTTGGATGAGCGATAAAGCATAATCCTACAAATATTTTGATGCTTCATAGGGATAACATAACATACGTTATGGATTCCAATATTATAGACCTAAGGAATATGGTTTCTTGTATGAAGCATAATAGCTAGATCCCCAAGTAAAACCCATGGGTAAAACATTGAGCATGAAGGGATCTATTTTGGGAAAGACCTAGTCTTATCTCTTATCTTGGCTAAAGAAGAAAAAGAGCCTAATGACCCAAGTAGGGTAAATCAAGTCAAACTTAAAGTTTGATAAGATAATTCACACCACATTAAATGGTTAACCAATTATTTAAGTAAGATAAGTAGTGGTGTATCTAAGTACCTTAGTCCTAGCTCTTATAAATTGGTACCACAGTATGAAGGGCATTTAAAAGGACAGAAAAGGTGAGAAAGTATAAAGACAAAGTTATGTGGATTGGATGAGGAACCCACTGGTATGGGATAGTGGGTACTGAATCTCGTTGAGTACTTTTTCTTGATGGCAAGAAGAAAAAGGGACTCATGATCCAATGGAATACATCAAGAAGACAATGTCTAGGAATAGACATCTTCTTCAATTATCCTCTCAAAGGGAAGAAGAATTCTTCCAACAAGATACGAAAGGATCTATCTCTCATAAAGAGTTAGAAATAAGGAGAGGATCAACTTTTTTGAGTTTGAAGATAAACTCCAAAGAACAAAGTTCTAAAAGCCTCAAACGATGACTTGAAATTCAAGGATCATAAAAATGATCTTAGATCAAGCCTGAAAGAAAGCTTAGAAAGATCATCTTTTTGATACTTGATAAATCAAGTTAACTAAAGAATAGGAAAGATCCAATGATGATATTAACATAGGACATCTTTAATAGATCTAGAATATAAGGGAGAGAACTCTGGAAGGATCAAGAAGACCTTTAAGGTTTGAGATCCAACTAAAGATCCATAAGGATTAAGCAGTGAAGAAATGATTGGAATAATCTATTTTTACTTATGACCTTAAAGATAACATGATCTTTTACACTATGAGACGTAGTTATAAAGATCTTAATCTTTTTGGAACAACAATAGGTTTCAATCAATTGGAGTCTATAATAATTAGATTAATCCCTATGGATCCTAGTCCCTTAAAGTGGATTCTCAAAACTACGTAAAGTTTTGAAAGAACATTGAATCCACTTTTGGTAAGCTATTCAAATTCTCTCTATAGATAAAGAGGATGTTATATCCTTGTAAAAACTAGGTAATCCACCTTTACCATTCTATTGGTTAGGTAGGGATTATATAATGAAATTCCCCTCTATTTAGATTTATTGGAGGCGAATTGCAAACAAGAAAATCCACCCATTTCACTAAAAGAGGTTGATTTGGGCAGGGATTATGTAAGATTCATCTTCCTTTTAGAACAAGTTGGATTCTAACTTCAGAGATGAATCTGACCTTAAGTAGCATTCATCTATTTTGCTAGGTCCATGCACAAGTGATGCAAAGCAATGGACCAAGGTAGTAATTTAGTTGAAGTCACTTTGTATCCACCTAATTCACATGTTTGAGCTATGGAGACCCAGATGACACATAGCTTAAACAAAGGAAATAGGCAGGGATGTTCTCTTCCACCCTTTTCATTCTTTCCATACTTTGCATTCGAGTCAGTTCTTTTTCGTATGCAAACTAGATGGAACTTTGAATGTTTGGGGCAAGGAATTAGACCACACATGGATTCTCCTCTTTTTAGATTCAGTCGGGGTAGAATTACCCTTTTGAATTAAGAGGCAGACTTAGAGAGATGAAGGCCATGATGTTTGAGATTGATCATGGAGCACGGGGGAATACCCCAAGGTATATATCTCCACTCATTTCTGAGGACGGAAATGCTTTTAAGGGGGGGAGAACCCTTGGGTTTCTAGGTGTGAAACCCTTTGGATTTATAGTTTATTTACCCCTTTTAGATGGGTCTTGAACCTTAGGGTTAATTCTCTAAGGTTGAGTACCTTAGGCTTGATTGGAAGCTTCTCCTAGCTACTTGGTTTGTACGTGAGAGCTTGGAGAGTCTTCTTTTAGAAGCCATGTGATTTCATGTGATTTCGTAAGCTTGGAAACCATGTGAACACCTTAGGGACCCATGTGATGGAAGGTACACATGTCCTCTTGAGAAGGACTTACCCCCTTGGTCTTGGAGCTATATATTGGAGGGGTTGGTTGGGTGGAAGCACATCTCTGTTCCTAGTGGGTAAGCTTGGCTAGTTAGTCTTCTTAGTTGTTCAGTTGTGGAGGCTATGGAGTCCTTCCACAACAGTATGTATGTGCATGTATATGTGTAAGTGTATGTGTATATGTGTGTATGTGCATGTATATGTGTATATGTATGTATGTGCATGTGTATGTGTGAGTATGTGTGTATGTGTGTGTATGTGTATGTGTGTGTACATATGTGCATATATATGTGTATATATGTGTATGTGTGTGTATATGTATGTATGTGCATATGTATGTGTTTGTGTATAAACATATACAAGTGTATGTATATGCATGTGTATATGTATGAAACATGCATGTGCATGTGGATGCATTTCCATATGCATCTATGTGTATATGCATGCATGTGGATCTGCATATACATGTATTTAAGTATGTGTTAATGTGTGTATGTGTATGTATATATGCAATAATGCATGCATGCAATTCTCTTTATGTGTTTGTAGAAATGTTTGTGCATATGCATGTGTATGTGTGTGTATGTGCAAGTGTATGTGCACATATATGTGTGTGTATGTGCATGTGTATATGTGTATATGTGTATATGTGCGAATGTGCATCTTCATGTATAAGTGTATATGTGCATATCAATAAGTGTGAGTATGCTAATTGATGAAAATAACACCATTCAAATGATATACAAAGAATGGAAATCGTACTTACAATAGTTAGCCATATTTTTTTCTTTGTTAACTTCTTGAATAACCTCCAATAAAGAGATATATATATATATATATATATATAATTCAAAGAGAAAGAGGTAGAAAGGAGAGAAACAGAGAGAGAGAGAGAGACAATAAGATAGAGATTTGACAAAACAACAATTCAGCAAGCAATTAGTTTAGCTCGTAAGCGCAGTGCAATTGTGAACGTTGGAGAGCTCTTTGATCACATGCGTGTAGATGCCGATCAAAGAGCCTTCAACGTTTTTTTTTGTCAAAAAACCGTCATGTAACTGATGCTAAACTATCATATATCCATCTCCAAATAGCATCGCATAAGTGCCGCTAAATATCGACGTTTATGCGATGCAATTTATTATCACTTATGCAACACTTTTTTATATCATCGCTTTAGTGACGATTAATGTAACCATCGCAATGCATGTCGCTCCACACGTCAAAAAGAACATCAAAGTTTTTGTCATTTAACCAACATTGTGTGCTCGACGCTTGTTGTGATGCTTTATCATAGAAAATACAGTACACAAGGAGCACGAAGACAGACATCTTAGGTCTTACAAATGCAATCGAACTGTGACTAACCGGGCCACTATATGTTTTATTAAAGAACATATACAAAGAAGTGTCCAGTGGCCATTTGGCCTTTCACATGGACATTAACCATAACATTGATCTTGTAGACCCACCTATTTGTGACCACTTTCATGTCATATTACCTAGGTACAAGCTCCCATGTCTGATTTTCATGAAGAGCATCCACCTCTTCTTTCATAGCATTTATCCATACCTTGTCTTGATAAGCTTCTCATATGTGCACGACACCTTTTCCTTCACAACCTGAGACATAAAAGCATAATGCGTAGCACCAAAACTATCATATTATAGCCTTTGAATAGGGTGTTTAAGCCTCTCCAACCTCCTCTCATTACGTGGGGTAGAATACTTCTTCAAGTCCCTCTTTTGTTTCACATTAGGAGTCACTACCTCTTCAAAATAATCTTCATCCTCACTAGAATGGAAGTGACTTACCACATTACCCTTATCATATTGGTTGTGGCTAAATGCTGAGCTTCACACCTTCCTTCTCTTTTCATTTCTATGATGAAGGACTCCTTGATGGACTCGAAGTGGAGGGATCAGCCAAACTTGTGCTAACCTGATTTTGTTCTTCATAGAAATTTTTCTGCTTCCTCAATGTCTTCAACCTGCAATGCATTATGTGGTTCATAATATGGCTTAAGAACATCAAATTCCACATTCCTTGATATTCTAAGTTTCTTTGTGATGGTATTGTAACATTTATACCCCTTTTGTTCTATAGAGTAAACTATAAAGATGCACTTCTCTGCCTAGCATCCATCTTACCTTCCCTCACCTCTTTGAGTACATGGACATAGCATACACATCCAAAAATCCTTAGATGTGGCAAGCTTTGTTTGGTAATAAACCTCATTTGGAGTAGCATCCTAAACTCTTGATGTGGTCCTATTTATTAAGTAAGAAGTTATATTTGCTGCATCAACCCAATATATAAATGGAACATTCATTTCATTTAACATGCATCTAGCTACCTCTACAATCTGTCTATTTTTTCTTTCACAAATACCATTCTATTGAGGGGAATACGTGCATGTATATTGCCTTTTTTCCCCCTCATCTTGCAAGAACTTGGTAAAATAATTGGAGAAGTACCCAAGAATAGAGGAATGTATAAGTTAACAAAGGAAGAATGTAAACTTCAAAGGACAATAGAAGACCTTAGTTACATTCCAATGTACTTTGATGAGAAAGATTTTGAACCTTATGGGTGGGGTCAAATACTATCAACCCTAGAATTAGCCTCAAGTGAACAAATTGTTGTAAAGATGTGTGGCTCGAGCTATGATTAAGTACCTTTCAACATAATTAAACCTATACAAACCTCAAAGGGAAAGCAAGGGAATCACATCAACTAGAAGATCAGGAATCTGAATCACCAAATCTAGGAAAAAGGTGAGGAAAAGGAGCACAATCACATAGATGTTCCAGATCATTTCAAGAGATATGAGGTTGAAGAGAGGAAAGTGATTTTTCAAAGAACTCAAAGAGAACACAAAGAATATCAATCTTATGGTAATAAATAGCAAGTGAAACAAGTATTCATCACCGCGGAAGAAGGGGAAGAAAGAAAAATAGTGATGGACAATGATATTTAGGAAAAACGAACAAAGAGAGCTAGTGGCATTAGTCAAGGAATATAGAGAAGTCCTTGCATGGAGTTATAAGGATCTCAAAGGAGTAGACCCAAGTATCTGTGTCCATAGAATTGCCATAGCTCCAGATGCAAAACCATCAAAACAAAGACACTACATATATAATGATGTATATGCTGCCAAGATCCAAGAAGAAATTGATAAGCTGTTGTTAGTAGGATTCATCTATGAGATTGAATATACTCAGTGGATATCACCTATAGTAGTAGTTCCAAAGAAAAATGGGAATCTTAGGGTTTGTATAAACTTGAAGAAACTTAATGTTGCCAATATACGGGATAATCACCCATTACCTATCACTAATCATTTGCTAGAGAGAGTAGCTTGAAAGGAAGTGTATAACTTTCTTGATGGTTTCTCCAGATACAATCAAGTGGCTATAGCCCTTGAAGATCAACATAAGACTGATTTTGCAATAGAATGGAGGGGTCTTTACATTTAAGGTTATGCCATTTTACTTAACAAATGCACTATTGCTTTTCAATGTCTAATGTGTCATGTGTTTAAGGAATATCTAAGGAAAACAATGGAAGCGTACGTGGATAACCTATATGCTTTTTCTTCAGTAAGATCAAATCACTTGGAAGAACTTAGGCAAATTTCATAAATTAAAAATTTATAGAGTTTTTCTAAATCCTAAAAGTGCATATTCTTTGTAAGTCAGGGTAGAATCCTAGGGATCTAATCCATGCATCCAAATCTCAAACCCTAGCTAATCTACATAGATTAGGTGTGTATCAGCCAAAACAAAAGAGAGATGTACATTACTTTGTTGAGAAATGTGACGATTGCCAAGGAAAGAGAATGGTAGAGAATGTAACTTTTGTTGGAAGTGGGGTGGATGGGCCTCAAAAACAATAAATCACAGGTTTATAGGATCTTCCAACACATGAACCTTAACATGCACACCTTAATAGTAAAAAAGAGATGAGTGAGAGATAGAGAGAGAATAGACAAGATCTTTCAAAGTGTATAGTAAGGTAGAATGCTCACCTACAATAACTTATATTCCAATGTCAAATTACAATGTGTGAATATGATACAAATTGATAATATCTCAATCTAGGTAGAAATAGGAACTAGATACAAGAAATTGTGTGCCTAATAGGTATGAAGAGTGTGTGTGTGTGTGTGTGAGAGAGAATATTGAGAATATGATCACTTTAGAATTGTTTGATAGCAAACCCAAATTTTGATTATCCCTAAATCAGAAACTAGTAAACTAACCAGTGGGAATAGAAATAGACTTGTTACTCACAGTATGTTGGCTGACATGAACTCCTCCAAATGTAGACAACACCTCCTCCAAGTGTATAAGAACACTTCCTCCAAGATCTCCTCCAAGTTGCATTGAGCACTTAGAAGCTAGAGCTCCTTGAGAAGATGTCTATACAATGAGCATAGGCTTTCTTATATAGCCTATGTGTTCTTCTAAAAGCACATCTAAAAAAGTAGATGATGATAAAAAAATAATTGCTAAAATAGCAATCACTATCGAAAAAAACAACGGTGCCTACAAAATTTTTTTTCGAACAAAAAACTCCACCAAAAAATTGAATTCGCAATATTGTCGCTATGCCATGTGGGAATCAAACCCATGTGGATATGATAGGAGGTAATTGTTAAAATCAAGGCCCAAATGCTTTTGTTGTGAAGGGTTGTATAAAAAGACTTCTTATGTTGGCCTTCATTGAGGATTTTAGACCAATATGGACATTGTTTCCAACAACCCCCCCTTCAATGTCATAATGGTTCAAGTTTTAATAACCTACAAAACTTGTGATGTCTACAAATATCTCTTAATTGAATTCCATTGAATCTTAAGCTGATTGTGCATGAACTTGGATACTTGAGAAATTGAAAACTGAATGTACAAACATCTATTACATAAATATATCAAGCAACCAATTGCTTGACTATATAATATAACATCAAATGGTTTTGAATCTGCTACCAACTGTAATGACACATTGACATCCATAGGTGTCTGCATAGGCTTAGAATCTACCATCTCAAACCTTTCCAACAATTTCTCAACGTATTTCTATTGTTTCATGTAGAGACACTCATCTTTGTACATGAATTTCCCAAGATAATAATGTAAAATACCTAAGTCATTTACATCAAATGTACGATTAGCTTGTCCTTTAAACAACTCAAGAACTAAATCTTTGCGAACTATGATAATCATACTATGCATCATCTCAAAAGTATCTTATTCTTTCTCTTTGCAACACCATTCTATTCTAGAGTTTAAGAAGTAGTGAGTTGATGAGAGATACCTTTGTCTTCAAGAAAAGGCCAAGAATTTAGACATGTACTCTCCTCCTCTATCACTTCTCATAATCTAGGTCTGGAGGATCTAACATGCATCTTTCTTAAAAATAACTTTATAACCATTTTAACAAGAAAGTAGAGATAGAGAGAAAATTCTTCTTCATGTCTGGAACATAAAGAAGATTAGAAACTGTGAGATTTCCACCTGCTCTAGACTTAAGGTTCACTTCTCCAACACCTAACAACATCAAAATCATGAACATTTGCAATGCTTACTCTTCTACCTCAAGAGTTAGAAAGGGGAAAAAATACCTTTCTACAACCTATCATATGCTTAGTAGCTCCATAATAAAAAATACAAGGATTATCTGGGATTGCATGTAATGCTCCCTGATTAAAAGCTATCTCTTCAATAGTAACACATGCATAAGAATCTACCTTTGAAGATTTAGGTTTTGGATCATCTTCAATACTATTACTTGATGCTTTCTTCTTCTCATTGAAAATCCTTGTTTTGCATTCTACTATGAAATGACTTGGTTTCTTAGAGTAATGGCATAATTCTTTCTTTGAATCAGATGTAGTCGAAGATTTTTCTTTGGGTGTAGAGGAACCATTAGGGGTAGGACTAGAAGGTTTAGGATAAGAATGCTTACTTTTCTTCTTGGATTGCTGACTCTTCTTCTCCTTCTTTGTGTCCTTCTCTCCCTTCAACGATGATATCATGGCTTTATCATTCTCTTCCATACCTTTTTGTTGATCTTCATCTTGAAGTAACAAGAACTCTAGCTCTTCAAATGAAAGTTCTCTATCTCTTGTAGAGAGAGAAAAAGAAGTAACAAAAGCATGATATATAGTATTTACCATCTCTTCATCTGAAATGTTGACTCCAAAATTGAGTAATTGATCTCATAAATCTTTGAGCTTCAAAATATGTGACTAAACTAGTTCACTAACTTTCATCCTTGTGTTGGCCAGCTGTCTCCTTAGATGAGCTTTCCTATCATGGTTTTTGCTCCAATAGAGATTCTCTAACTCCAATCAAACCTGATGAGAGGTTCTGCATGACCTAATTTGGGGTATAATATGCCACTTGACTCCCATAACAATATATGAAAGTGCTAGTGCATCCCTTGAAGTATGGACTCTTGATGATGAACTAGTTCCTTCTTCTTCACTAACCTCCTGTTGAGCAGAAATAGGAACAACAGGTCTTCTAGAAGATGAAGCAACATCTTCTTGGACTTATCTTGGCCTTGGATAAGTGCCATTGAAAATATTCCATAAGTCTTTTGATACCAACACATTCATCATCATAAAACTCCATATTGGATAATTAGACATTCCCTCAAGCTTGTCTTCATTCTCAAGTCTATAGTCACTCATCTTGCTTAAGGGTGTATGTCATCTATTCTCTAATACCAAATGTTGGAAGTGGGGTGGACCCCAATAACAATAATTCATAGGCTTAGAGGATCTTCTGAAACATGAACCTTAGTATACATACCTTAATACTCAAAAAGAGATGAGTGAGAGATATAGAGAGAACAGACAAGATGTTTCAAAGTGTACGGTAAGCTAGAATGCTCACCTAGACTAACTTTGGTAAGCAAGAATGCTCACCTAGACTAACTTATATTTCAATGTCAAATTATAATGTGTGAATATGATACAAAATGACACACTACAAGGAATACGGGTGCATAGTGATGGTTAAAACGACATAATTTCATCGCCATATAATTGTGTGTGCACCCTTAGGAGCTCGGTTTTCTACTCTGAGGATATCCTCGTGGAGCCCCCAAGAAGGAGAGTGCACTGTGGTGCATCACCATCGAAATACTTCACTGGTATCAGAGCAGTTTGATGCTTTTGCAAAAGCTTTGTTCCTTTTGTGCAAGTGAAGCAAGCACCCCCTCCCCCCGGGCTTCTCCAACTAAGGCGGAAACTAAGGCATAGACCTTGGCATACCTTTTCATCCGAGTCACCAAAGTCACCATTGGTGTTGTTGGCTGCGCACGAGGGAGGACCTCAACAATCAAGGAATATAGAGGTTCTCGATACTTCTTAAGAGTTCACCCATCCCAGTACTGTTCCCCCCGGAGCTCGCTTAACCGTGGCAATCTCTTTCCACTAAGCTACACTTTTGTGGTGTCTAAAGAAGGGGAAAGACTAAGGTTGAGATTACCTTGAACATGTTTTGGTCCCTCAAAGCTTCATTCTTTGCTTTCAAAACCTATTTTTGAAGAATTTTTGGGGTGTCTATTGGAGTTGTTTTAGAGTAGTTTCGCACATAGTTCTCTTCACACAGGTCAAAGAACATCAAGAAGACTTTTCTTTGTACTTCTCCAAAAATAAATATCAACCTTTGGGGTTGCGTTTTCAGCCACACTTGTAAAACTACACGTTTCTCGAAAGGTTTCAGTTTTGGTGGGAGCAACCACTGCAAATTTATGCAGGTTTTTTGAGCCTAAAACATCAGAGTTGACAGACACTTGCATGTGTTATTGGCTAGTTTTTGGGTTGTGCATTCAACCTTTTAGTATCATTTTATTGCATACATTGAGCACATACACATCATGTATGCTTCTGTGGATACCGCTTATGTACGTCCATGTGGTCATTGATATAGCGGTTACATTCTTTGCATGAAGCCTTTTACGTTTTATAAAGAGGGTCATGGTGAGGTTTTCTTAACTGGGAGACACCCAGATGTCGGGGTCTCTTCGGTGATGCAGGTGGAAGACTTACCCAGCCTCGCCATAGGAGATGTATGATAGTTGTTCATAGGTGCTCGATAAGCCTAGTTGGCTTCTATTGGGTAACTGATTATGTGCAGTGGAGTCAGTGATTCACTATGTAGGAAAACATGTCAATACTTGCACTTTTATGATATTTTGAAACTGGTCATAGGCTCATTCTACAGAGGATACTCTGGCAAAATTTTTCTAGATCTTTGGTTTTCTCAACTATACAGTGGTCGATTTACTCCTTGATACACTTATTCATTGGTGTTCGGACTCTTCTAGCTCCATTATCATTCTATTCAGTTCTCTGCCATCATGGCATCAGAGGTCTCAGGCACATCCGGTGGATCAGGGTCTAGTGCTAGTGTTCTAAGGAGGAGCTATAACTTGCAGGGCAAAGACCATTTTGAGATCCAAAAATTTGATGGCACAAACTTTGCTCTATGGAAGAATCAAATTTAAAGATGTGCTGATTCAAAGGAGGCAATGGAAGCCAGTAAATGGAATTTCAAAGAAGCCTGGTGACATGGATGAAGATGATTGGGATGAGTTAGATGAAATGGCCAGGTCTACCATTCGCTTACACCTGGCAGATAATGTTTACTTTATAGTATTAGACTGTGAAAGTGCAGAGGAGCTTTGGAAGAAGTTATGCAATATATATGAAAAAGAGACGGCATCAAATAAAGTCTATCTGATGAGAAAATTATATGACCTTCCTATGAGAAAAAGAGACGGTATCAGATAAAGTCTACCTGATGAGAAAATTATATGAAAAAGAGATGGCATCAAATAAAGTCTATCTGATGAGAAAACTATATGACCTTTGTATGAGGGACACAGATAGTATTGTTGCTCATCTAAATGAGTTTGACGCTATATTCTCTCAGTTACATGCTCATAAAATGGATATGGATAATGAAATGAAAGCAATATTGCTATTATGCACCTTGCCATCATCATGGGATACATTTTGCACAGCTATTAGCAATAGTGTATCTAGTGGTAAACTCGTCTATGATGACATATGTGGAGCACTCTTGAGTGAGGAGATTCGTAGAAAATTTATGGTTGGCACTCAGAGTGGATATGCATATAATATTCGTGATTCTTACCAAGGAAAGAATCAACAACGTGGAAGGAGCAAGAACAAGGAAAAGAATGGTCAATGGAATAAGAGTAGAAGTAAATCAAGGAAGATGGATATGGAATGCCATTATTGTCATAACAAAGGACACATGAAGAAAGACTGTTATGCATTAAATAATGCTAAACGTAAAGGACAAAATTTTGATGGGCATGTTAAACATTTACCTACACCATCTACTTCGATTGTGACTATCAAAGAACTCAATGCTATTTCTGATGATGTTGATGTGTTGACACTTGATAGTACTGTGCCAACTGAGGCTCTTATGGCTGATTCTCTTTCCCACACCTGGCTGCTAGATTCTAGTGCTTCTTTCCATGTGACACCACATAGAGAACGGTTCTCTAATTATGCAGCAAAGTCTCTTGGTACCATGAGACTTGGTGACTCTTACCAGTGTGATGTTGTGGGGATTAGAGATGTGGTTGTGCAGTTCATTGATGGTTCAAAATTTACTATGCATAATGTATGCCATGTACCTTAGTTATCACGAAGTTTGATGTCAGTTGGTCAACTTGATGACCTTGGTTACAAGATGGTCATCTATGCTCAGTCCTTTTGCATATCAAAGGGCAATATGGTTATTGCAAAAGGAATAAAAGTTGTCTCACTTTATCCTTTATTTGTATCACAGAAAGAACATTTGTTAGCTGTTACTGAAAAGCTTATGGCTTGTATTCGACATGGTTGTTTGGGCCATATATCTCTTAGTGGAATGGAAAATCTTTCTCGTTCTGGTTACTTACCTGTGTTATCTTTCTCTGATTTTTCATTTTGTGAGCATTGTCAATATGGAAAGCAAACTAGAAATTTGCATAGAATGCACATTGACTCTTCAATTCAGCCTTTAGATCTCGTTCATACAGATGTGTGTGGTCCTATGCAGACCAGGTCCTTAGGTGGTTCTCTTTACTTTGTCACTTTCATAGATGATGCTACTAGAAAAATTTGGGTATATCCTATCAAATCAAAGGATGAGGTATTCCCTACTTTCAAAAAAATGGCTTGTTTCAGTTGAGACTGATAAAGGAACTAAGCTTAAGACTTTACATTCAGATAACGGGGGTGAGTATACCTCACATGAATTCAGCCTTTTCTATCAGTCTAGAGGGATTCGTAGAGAGTTTACAGCTCCTTATACCCCAGTACAAAATGGTGTAGTTGAGGGGATGAATAGAACTATTCAAGATAGAGTAGTCTCTATGTTGCATCATGCAAACCTCTCACAAGGTTTTTGGACAGAAGCAGTATTGACTGCAGTTCATGTGATTAACCTTTCACCTAGTACTACCAAAGGTTTGAAAGTGGCACAAGAGTTATGGATAGGGAAGCCACCATATTATGATCATCTTCAAGTTTTTGGGTGTGAAGCATATGTTCATATACCGAAGAATCTTAGATAAAAGTTGGACCATAAGTCAAAGAAATGCATTTTTCTTGGATATGGTCGAGAAGGACAATTTGGATATCACTTATGGGATCTTGAAACACGATCAGTGATCAAAAGTAGTGATGTCATTTTCAATGAGTCTAAGATGCATAAACAGCCCATTAAGGAGGTTGAAGTGAGAAGAGTGGTGTTTGAGGATACTAGTCCTCTGGTTAGCATGCATAAAATTGTTGCACGTAGGGATGTTCAAGAGAATGTCCATTCAGATCAGTCTGCACATATTCCTGTTCAGCAACCATTGAGACGTTTTGCACGTATCTCACATCCACCTGATAGATATGCTCCAGGTTTAGATTTTGTTATGCTAACAAATGCCGGTGAGCCTTCTTGCTATAAAGAGGCTATGCAGACAGAGGATCATGTCAAGTGGGAGCGTGCCATGAAGAGTGAGTTGGATTCTATTCACAAGAATGGTACTTGGGATTTAGTACCTTTGCCAAAGGGAAGGAAAGATTTACCATGTAAATGGGTATATAAGCTAAAATTCACACCAGATAGTGCTTCTCCAAAGTATAAAGGATGACTTGTTGCAAAGGGTTTTAAGCAAAAACATGGTGTTGATTTCAAGGAAATCTTCTCTCTAGTGGTCAAGATGACTACCTTGTGCATGTTGCTTGGATTTGTTGCAATGAAGGACTTAGAACTAGTCCAAATGGATGTGAAAACTAATTTCTTGCATGGAGATCTTACAGATGAGATCTATATGGAGCAACCAGAGGGTTATGTAGTTCCTAGCAAGGAAAGTCTAGTTTGTAAGCTTAAGAAGAGCTTGTATGGACTTAAATAGTCCCCTAGACAATGGTACCAAAAGTTTGATTCTTTTATGAAGTCTCAAGGCTATTCTCGAAGCAATGAGGATCATTGTCTCTACTTGATATGCTTGATACTTTATGTCAATGATATGTTGATTGTTGGGAAGTCCTCTTATGATATGTCAATTCTGAAAAAGAAGTTGACTCAGACATTTGATATGAAGGATTTGGGGGATGCCAAACATATTCTTCGCATGCGCATTACGTGTGATAGGAGCAAAAGATGCATATACTTGTCTCAAAGTCAGTACATATCCAAAGTACTTCACAAGTTCAATATGCAGGGTGGAAAGGCATTGAGTACACCTTTACCCACATATGTGAAACTGAGCAAGGATGATTGCCCCAAATCAGATGAGGAAAAGGAATTCATGACCAAAATTCCCTATCAGTTTGTTGTTGGTAGTCTCATGTATGCTATGGTAGCTACGAGACCAGAGATTGCATTTGCAGTGGGAGTTGTGAGCAGATATATGTCTAATCCTGGCAAGAAACATTGATAAGCGGTCAAGATGATTTTAAGATATCTGAATGGCACTTAGGACAAGTGTCTATGCTTAGGTAGAGGGAAAGCATCCATTATTGGTTATACAGATTCTGACTATGCTGGATGTGTAGAGAATTGTAAGTCTACATTAGGGTATATTTTTCATTTTGTTGGAGGTGCTATCTCTTGGAGATCTCATCTTCAAGAATGTACCGTTGTTTCCACCACAGAAGTAGAGTACGTTGTAGCAAGTGAGGCATGTAAGGAAGCATTGTGGCTTTCTCATCTTGCGTGTGATATGGGTTTACCTGAGCATGTACCTCATTTGCTTAGTGATAGTCAAAGTTCCATTGCTTTGGCTAAGAATCCGATCTATCATGAAAAGACCAAGCACATTGAGGTGAGGTATCACTTCATTAGAGATTGCTTAGCCACTGAGCGCATTATTTATGAGAAGGTTCACACTCGAGATAATGTTGCAGATGCTTTGACTAAAGCTCTACCACAGGATAGCTTTTGACGTTGTTGTCACTTGATGGGGATTACTTGATTCATGATCTTACACAGTCACTTGTATACTGTGTAACATGCCCATCGCTACAAGCATCTTCTTCTTCATTGTGTTGTTTGTGCACTTCCATAGACTTTGAACTCCAACAAGTGGTATGAGCAGGTCATCGCTTCATTTAGGGCATTGTCGACAACTCTCCTATCACAGTCTCCAAGTCACACAAAAATTGGTGAGCATACTTAGGGCGATTAGGAGTTCAAAACTCGTTTCAACCTCCAAGCACACTATTGCAATGATTGTGCAAGAGATTTCATCCTTTTTTGCCAGACATATATACAGGTTTTGGTTTGCTAGTACAAGCTCCTTTTTTGCTATAGCTTTAGCAAAGCTCGAGAGGGTGTTTTTTATCAACTTTTGAGATACAATCAATTTCTTGAATCAGGGTATTTAGTCATTGGCCATGGCTGAAAGCAATGATGTATTTCATATGTTGGTTGTTGAAAAAAAGTTGGATCATACTAATTACCCATTGTGCACATATATGATTCATCATGTATTAGTAGCAAATTTTGCTTCTATTCTTCAATTATTGATGAAAGGCAATCCAAATTCCTTAACATTTGAAGAGTTTGTTTTCTTTTGTTGCAAGAAGATCATTCCAAGCAGAACAAATCAAGTATTTGTGTCACAGATCAAGTTATTCAAAAGGGTAAAGGTAAATGGAGCTCATCCACTTGTAAGAAAAAAATTTCCTATGCTAGAAATTTGAAGAAGAAAGACAAACATGAGAAAAAAAAATATAAAATCAGAAATAGTTTTGTTAATATTGTAAGGGAAATGATCATTTCATAAAGAGTTTTCCAAAACTGTCTATAAAAGTAGAAAAGAGAAAAGGGGTTGGAATGGTTGTTGCAAAGGTCTCTACACGTGAAATAGAGTTGACTAATCTTGTGTAGAAGGAAGAATGGTTGTTTACTACTATTTGTAGCTATGAACCATCTTCTCATGAGTAGTGTATATTTGTAGTAGACTCAAATGTTATCTACTTTGTTAGTGGGGCAACCAAAAATATTACCTTGTAGCATAGTTTCTTCAGTTCAATTGAGCCTACCCCTATAGGGAACACTATCGTATGCACTAACAACTCCTCTTATCTTGGAATAGAAGTTATTAAGAACATTTTCACTTTAGCCAAGATTGGTTTGGATGTCAAATTTGTTGGTCATAGATGTAGAGTTCATGATCTCTCAAATGATGATGTTAATATTGCTTCTTGTACTTTATGTCATGGATTATATAAGCTCATAGACTATGTGAAATTTTTGAGTGATTCAGCATGTGCAATTCAAGATTCTCAAGTTATCTCATATGCAAAGATTTGGCATGCATGCATTGGTCATCTGAATTTCACTAGTTTGCTTCACTTGCAGAAATCTCAAATCATATCCTCTCTACGCAAACTTGAGGCACCTTGTAAACATTTCTATGAAGGCTATATTTTGGGAAAAATGCAATGTTCCTCCTTCCCAAAAAATGGTTCACTTTGAGCTGCTCATAACTTGCAACTTCTTCATAGTGATATTTATGGTCTTATGTAGACATGTTTCCACTTGGTAACTACCTTTACTTCGTGACTTCTATTGATGAATTCTCCAAGCATGCATGTGTGTATCCATCAAAAGCAAAGTCTGAAGTGTTTGTGTACTTCAAACAGTTTCTATTATGGCTAAAAATAAATCAACATGTGAAATAGGCACCCTCCATTCTAATCGAGGGGAGAATACATGTCTACTAGATTTAATGCCTTTCTAGCTTAGCATGGGATAAGACATAAGCGTACAATGTTGTATACACCTCAAAAAAATGGATTTGTTGAAAGAAAGAACAAGTCTTGCATGGATATGCCGTGCTATATGGTCAAAATCAGGCTTTACCACATAGCTTCTAGCTTGAGGTTCTTATGTGTGTAGCTTATATACTTAACAGAGGTGTCCCACCAAATCACTATAATCCATCATTCCATATGAGACTTAACATGGTTGCAAGCCATTTGTTTCTCATCTATGTGTCTTTGCTTGTTTGGCATATGCATTAGTGTCTGAACAACAATGCAGAAAAGCTGGATGATAAAGTAGTAAAATGTATTATTGTTGCATACAATCCAAAGAGCAAAGGCTATGGTCTATATCATCCACAGATCAAACACATTTTTGTTAGCCATGATGTTGTTTTTGTGGAAGGTGCAATTCAGCCATTACTGTCATCTACTAAGGAGACATCAGTTAGCTCTAAAGATGTGTATAACACTTTTCTACCTCTTTTTACACGTGGACATTCAAGTGTTGGGCCAAATGAGGCAATTTCTTAGCCTTTACAAGTTTCAAATAATGATGTAAATGATTCCATTTTTTATGCAAATTTACATGATGCACTTGTTGATGAGAGGGTCTATATAGAGGAGGCAAAAACTATGCCTAAATTACTGGTATAGACTTTGAGAGATAGCAAATTAGATGCATCTCAATCATATTGTACTCATTCAAGCTGTCGTACTACTTTTGCATCAAATTTCTATGCAATGGCTACCTCTAGTATTTGCGATGAGAATAAGCATGTTTGTTTTGATGAAGCACAGAATTCACAAATTTAGGTGGCTGCTATGCAATTAGAATATGATGCTATTATGAAGAATGGTACTTGGTCTTTATGTGATTTTCCTCGAGGAAAAAATTTGATTGGTACTAAATGGGTATACATGTTGAAATGTAAACCTAATGGAATATTTGATAGGTATAAGGCAAGGCTTGTTGCAAAAGGTTATGCTCAAGAGAGAGACATTGATTTTGATGAGAACTTTGCTCCCACATGTCAAATGACCACTGTTCATAGCATTTATGCACTTGCAGCTCATCATGGTTGGAATGTACATCACTTGAACAAGAAATTGAATTTATGAATGGTGACTTACATGAAGAAGTGCATGTATTTCAGCCCCGTGGATTTATGCAAATAGAGCATGAAAACAGTGTGCAGATTGAAGAAGGCATTATATGGTTTGAAGCAAGCACCACATGCTTGGTATGAAAAGATGCATGCCTACTTGCTTACACATGGTCTTGAGAACAATCCAAATGAGAACACCTTATATGTTAAGTATGAAATGGTGTACTTTTGATCATTGTTGTATATGTTGATGACATGCTTCCCACTGGTCCTAATGAGAAACGTATTGTTGACTTTAAGATTGATTTTGTTACCATTAGTGTCCATGTGAAAGACCAAATGGCCACTAGACACTTTTGTATATGTTGTTTAATAAAACTTATAGTGTCTTGGTTAGTCACAGACTATAAATTCGATCGCATTTGTAACACTAAGAAATCTGTGTTTGTGATCTTTGTGTACCATGTTTTTCTGTGTATTCTGTAGGCTTGTGCGGAGTACTGTGTGTGGCATTCAGACCTCATTTTTTCTACTGCAAGGGTATCATCGTGGATCTCTTGACAGGGAGATTCCATCGTGATGCATCACATATCAAAGCATTTTGATACAAAAGCTTTGTTTCTTTTCTATTAGCAAAGCGATCACCCACCCACCCACCCAAGGCTTTCAACTAAGGTAGTGACCAAGGCATAGACCTTGGCATATCTTGACATCCGATTTACCAAATTCATAGTTGATTGTGCATGAGGGACGGCCTCAATGATCAAGAAGACAGAGTTTCCCAGTACTTCCCGAGAGGTCACCCATCGCAGTACTATTCCCCCCTTGGAGCTCGCTTAACCGGCAATCTCTTGCCACTAAGATACACTCTTGTGGTGTTTGAAAAAGAGAAATACTAAGGTTCACATTACCTTGAACATATTTTGGGCCCTCAAAGCTTCATGCTTTGCTTTCAAAGCCTGTTTTGAAGTATTTTTGGGGTGATTCTTCAAGCCATTTTGGAGTACTTTCATGCATAGTTCTCTTTACACAAGTTCAAGAACATCAAGAATAGCTCTCTTTGTACTTCTCGAATAACAAATATTCACCTTTGGGGATATGTTTTCAGCCACACTAGTAAATCAATAGGTTTCTTGAAAGGTGTTTAGTTGTGGTGGAAGCAAGCACTGCAAGTTTATGCAAGTTTTTTGACAATATTAGACAAAACTAGACCATAAGTTTAAGAAATGCATTTTTCTTGGATATGTTTAAGAAGGCCAATTCGGATATTTCTCATGGGATCCTAAAACACGGTCAGTGATCAAAAGTAGTGATGTCATTAAGATGCATAAAAAACCCATTAAGGAGGTTGAAGTGAGAAGAGTGGTATTTGAGGATACTAATCATCTAGCTGCATGCATAAAATGCTACACATAGGGATGTCTACAAATATTCCTGTTAAAAAACCATTGAGATGCTCTCCATGTGTCTCACATCCACCTAATAGATATGTTCTAGGTTTGGATTTTCTTATGCTAATAGATGTTGTTGACCCTTCTTGCTACAAAGAGGCTATGCAGATAGAGGATCATGTCAAGTGGGAGCATGCCATGAAGAATGAGTTGGATTCTATTCAAAATAATGGTACTTAGGATTTAATACCTTTGCCAAAGGGTAGAAAAGCTTTACCATTTCAATGGGTATGTAAGATAGTGCTTCTTGAAAGTATAAAGCATGACTTGTTGCAAAGGTTTTAAGCAACAACATGGTGTTGATTTCAAGGATATTCTCTCTAGTGCTCAAAATGACTACCTTACAGATGTAAGGTAGTCATTTTGCAATGGAGGACTTAGAGCTAGTCCAAATGGATGTGAAAATTGCTTTCTTGCATGGAGATCTTACAAATGAGATCTATATGGAATAATCAGAGGGTTATGTAGTTCTTGGAAAAGAAATTCTAGTTTGTAAGCTGAAGAAGAGCTTATGTGGACTTAAAGAGTCCCCTAGACAAAGGTACCAAAATTTTGATGCTTTTATGAAGTATGGAGGTTATTCTCAAAGAAATAAGGATCATTGTCTCTACACAAAGAGATTATCAGATGGCAGCTTGATATGATTGATACTTTATGTGAATGGTACGTTGATTGTTGGGAATTCCTCTTATTACTTGTCCATTCTCAAAGAGAAGTTGAGTGAGACATTTGACATGAAGGATTTGGGGGATCCCAAACATATTCTTGGCATGCGCATTACTCGTGATATGAGTGAAAGATGCATATACTTGTCTCTAAGTGAGTACATATCCAAAGTACTTCATAGGTTCAATATGCAAGGTGAAAAGGCATTGTGTACACCTTTACCTACATATTTGAAATTGAGCAAGGATGATTGCCCCAAATCAGATGAGCAAAAGGAATTCATGTCCAAAATTCCTTATTGTTGAAGCTCAAGGTCAAGAATGAAGCTCAAGGTCAAGGACAAAGCATGGAAGCGCATCAAGGAAGTGGACACATAAGAAGAAGGAGCATATAGGGAGCTTCAAGAAGCACGTCAAATTTTTAGAAGAAATCCCTATAAAAATAGTGATTTTCATCAATAAAAACCATTGTAAATACCATTTTCCATTTTTGTAACTCCATTTTGTTCAAGCTGAGGATTCCTCGAGCTTGAGGAGTATTAGAAGCATCATCCTACAAATTTTCATAATTTTTTTACTTTGTTTGAGCCCCCAAATAAGCCCTAGAACTTAATTTTTAACTAGGTCGGACACTAGGTCTGGACAGGGCTAAAACCACTCAAAAAACGATAAAAAGCTCTGGAGAGCTCATTTTTTAGGTTGGCTTGTTGTAGATTTCAGCTTTGTAAGAGATTTCTTTAGTAATCGAAGCTTTCCATTGTTCCACTCTTTGCTCTTACCTTGTGCACATGTGTGTGTATGTGTGTGCATGTTTGTGTGCTTTCACTCACGCACTTGCACCATCACTTGCTCACGGTCTTCATACCGGTCCTCACATCTCCACGGATTGACATTTATGAGGTGAAGCTCCTCACATTGGTACTTGCCATTGTGCTAGAGTGACACCAAATTTGGCGCCGTTGTCGGGGAGAGAGCTTGGAGGACAAACGTGTGACGGTAAGATGTAGAGTAGCGACGTTTGAAGGTAAAAAAATCACCATTTTTAGTTCAATTTCTAAGTTTTTCTTCTTCTTTATCTTAATCATCATCACCATCTTCTCGCACCTTCATATTCTCTGAGTTTTTCATTTTCGACTGCATCTTCACCTCATTTTTCACTTGCGGCTGTGAGAAAGAAGTGCAGAGGGTGTTCAGAGCTGAAATGCTAAAGAAATAGCCTTGAAATCCACCTCAAACGTGAAAAATCTGAGCGGCGATATCGCAACGTGAGAGGAACAGCGTTTGGTATCGCAGCAGTGATATCGTGAGTTTGGAGGGTGCCCTTGCATCTATAGGCAGGTAGGAGTGACAAGGAGGACATAAGGTACACATATCTACAAAAAATTTTGAATTTGGACTCCAAAATCTCCAAGTATCGTGTCCGGTTGAGTTTTGGTGTCACGATACCAGAACTCCCGTGTATCACGATACTTGTCGAGGTATCATATTGTGCATATCCACTTGAGGTATCGCGATACCATTCTGGTATCGTATCGTCAAGTGTTAGAATCGCAATCGCGGTTGCGCCAGTGGTATCGTATCGTGGCCCACCTGGTATCGTATCGTGCCAATCTTGGTATCGTATTGTTGACCATGCAGTATCGTATCGCCTCCTATCTTAGTATCGTATCATGTGATTTCTGGTATCATATCGTGTCGGTTCAGTGATATCGTATCGCGAGGTCAAGTGGTATCATATCATTTACAAACTGGTATCGTGTCATCCCAACTACTGGTATCGTATCATGAGCCTAACAAGTATCGTATCATCTGGAAGGTATCGTATCGTGTAGAACTTGGTATCGTATCGCCTTGCTAGCAGTATCGTATCACGTAGAACTTGGTATTGTATCGTGAACCTAGTGGTATCGTATCGTGACCATTTCAGTATCGTATCGTGCAGACAGTAGTATCGTATCGTGGAAGTTGGTATTGCCTTGGTGGTATTGTATCGCCTGAGATGGTATCATCTGTAGTGGTATCATGGAAAAAGAGGTGTCGTATCACCTATTTTGAGTTCCCAGAGAGATCCTGTTTCCCTGTTTTAAACCCTAGAACCCTGAACTGACATAACTTTCTCATGTGACATTCGTTTGCTGTGATTTTGGGTTTGCTGGAAAGCTCATGGGGAGTACTACCAAAACTTCCACTGGTTACGATAAAATTAATACGCGGATTATTAAATATAGCATTTTGAAGTTGATCCTCAGGAGAACTAGGAAACCAAAGAGTTCCAAAGGATTTTGAGCAATATAAGAGAACCTTAGGACTAGAAGACAAGGCTTATGAACCCGAGATCTGGCAGACACTTAGGCAAGGATAGACAAAGCATTAGATCATCTGAGGCTAGTGTCAACCATACAGCCAAGTCGTGGGCACAACAAGTAAGTGGGTATCCCTACATGCTAAGTTCCGACACAACTGATTCAGAAATGTCTTTTAGCATGGAGAGACCCACACGTAGTTCAGGTACTGCTTATTTACAAACACCAGAAGGTCCCTATAAGACACAACTAGAGTATATCAGGACCAACCAATTAGGTGCTCACATCTATGAGGATGGTTTGAGGCGATCAGTGGTCCAACTCAAAAATCCCAATCAACCCTTTGGACTTTTACACCCAGTGGTCAAGTTCGAAGAGGGTGCATACATTGATAAGGAAGGAACCATGCATGTGGTTACTAGCCTACCAGATAGGACAGATGAGTTAGGAAACATCATTCTTGAGAATGATTTAGGAGACATGGAGCAAGGAGACTTAGGACGAGAACCCGATAGCCCTAGAGGTAAGTCTGTTTTGACCAGAGTGCTCACTCTTGAGTGGATTCCGCAAGACAACAAAAGCATAGAACTATCATGAGACACCAGGAAAAGTTGTCTATCTAGATAACACATCAGAGAAAATGTTCTTGATAACAGAGCAGGATAGGCATGCATACACTTGGCAGGGTGAATCAATTTTCCCTCCACTCCCATGGTCTCCCAAGAGCAGGATCATCCAAGGCTCATGAAACCCAAAGGGAAAGAACCAGAGAGAGACCGGAGGTAAGCTTTGCACATACAGTGGGCAAAGATAGATCAGGACATGAAGGTGAAAGACCTGAAAGGGAGAGACATAGAGCTCAGAGGCATCAAAGAGATGAACATGAGTTTCCATTGCCCAGAACCAGAGAGCACTCAAGAACCCTTAGACCCTCTCAAGTGGTCATGGAAATGAAGAACTATTTTGACGGATTTGGAGATCCATACGATCATGTGGTCGAATTCAAACAAGTGTTAAGAGTTGAAAAAGTTGAGGACTTGTTCATCTAGTTTGAGGCATTCGGTCTGACTCTTAAGGACACTGCCTTAGCTTGGTTTCAACCCCTGAATAGTCACAACTATCGAGAGATAGGTCAACTCCTAGAGGAATTCATTGTAGAATTTTCCAAGAGTGGCATTAGGCATAACACATCATCTCTGATTCATAGCTTCAAGCAGACACCCCAAGAAACAGTACGACTTGCAGGAAGACGATTTAGACATTACTTAGAAAGATGCCCTATTCCAAAGCTACCCACACCAGCCAAATAAGTGGCATTGTCCTTAGATGGCTTGCTGAGCACCAAGTTAAGATCATATGTGTACTTTAAAGAGCCTAGATCCATAGAAGAGTGTGTGCGCATATGCATAGACATTGAAGACAACTTGGGCAAGGAGTTAGGACTGTCCAAAATCTATAAGGACTCTGACAGTTCTACTAATCATACCTCTAGAACCTCCACGGAAATAGATGAGATAGCTGAGCAAGCGGCCAAAAAACTAGGAGTTCAAAATAGACAAATGCCAAGGGCCACCCCATTGAAGCGATGTTATACATGCGGAGGAGATCACATGGCTAATGTTTGTCCAACGATGCCTCAACCCCAAGGAAACTCTAATCCTCCATATTGCACTATTGAGAGAAAATATACGAACCACACGGCTCAAGATTGTCCCTATAACAGGCAGACTGTTAGAAAAAATTATTAGCAACCTTACCAATAGGGTAGGTATCAAAAACAATACCAACAGCCATATCATAGACCACAACAACAATATCAACCTCAATACTGTTGAGATATCAAGCTCAACATGTGATGATCTAGGATGACACATACCAGTTTTTCGTTTCTCTGACATGTATAGTGGTCACGCCGGTATATGTCAGGGATACTTCATTGAGCTTTATTAGATTTATCTACCGAGAGTGATGGCACATTTGTTCCTTGCCAGCTCACTCATTTGCTGACATTAGGTTTTTCCTTATGTACTAATATTTATATATTGCACTTGTTGTATTCTTGTTTTTAGGTCATTCTTGTACATTCCTTTTATGTAATAGAAGAAGAAGAAGAAGAAGAAGATCATTCTTCCTTGCCTCAATCTGTGTGTGTGCTTCTCCTTGAGAATGAGAGTGTGTGTGTGAGCTCTCTTCCTTATCTCCTTACTTGTGACATGGTATCAGAGCCAGTGTGGCTGTAGAGAGCTCGTGGAGAAGGCGACGGTGAAGACTACACGGTAAGGCGTGGAGAAAACGCGATTTCACAAATGGCCTCCGTTTGCTACGAAAATCGTCGTAAAGGTAGAAGACCTCAAAATATTTTCGAGAGTTATCCCTTTACGGTCACTTGTTTTTGTCAGATCGAAGTTTCGAAGCCATCTCAACCTCCGTTTCGAGCTCGCAAGGTGGGGCCCACAGAAAAACCAGGTCAATTTTAGAAACTATAACTTGCGTTGTGTTCGACGACAACTCACATATTCCAGATCCAGAATTTCAAATGATTCGGTGTACTGTTGATACACAGAAACTGTGTTTTTCTGAGATCGAACTGTCACATCATAGTGCGACAGTGCTCAAGAAGAAGTGCTACTTGTAGTGTTTTGCAGTCTTGTGATTTGCTGTAGAAATGGCAAACACAGATGGAATGAGTCAGCTTATGAACGATAAGCTAGACAAGAACAACTTCCATGCTTGGAGATTCAGAATGACGAATTTCCTTATGGGAAAAGGCTACTGGAAGTACATCGAAGGAGAGAATGAAAATGCTTCGCAGTTACAAGAAAGGAATCGGATTGCAGACCAGTTAAGAGCATATGAGGAATGGAATCAAGGAGCACAAAAGGTAATGTATTGGCTATCTATTAGCATACAAGATAGCATGATTAGACACATACAGGATGCCAAGACTCCAAAAGAGGCTTGGAACAGTTTGGTCACTTTGTATGAGACTAATACAAAGGCACGAAAATTGCAACTCAAGAACGAGCAGCATACATTGGAAAAGAAGAGCATGTCGGTAAGTGACTACACTCTAAAAATCAAAAGCATATGTGAGTCACTTGCATCTATTGGCGTGAATGTAGATGATGATGATAAGGTGGAAGTGTGCCTTCGTGGTTTAGGAGCTACATATAAGCAATTCAGAACTTCCGTACAGACCAGGGAAAATATTCCAAATTTTACTGATCTGGTATCTATGCTGATTATTGAAGAAAAGAATCTTGGTGAGGATTCAAACTCCCAAGGAAAGCCGAGTTTTGAGCAGGTATTCTACTCTGGCAGAGGAAGAGGCAAAGGTAGAAGTTTCGGAAGTGGAAGGGGAAACAGTAACCAAGACCAAGGTCAACAACAGAATCATGCAGGAGGAAGAGGACAGTTTCGAGGCAGGGGGAGCCAAAGAGGTTGTAGAAATTTCCAAAGAAATGATTCAGGTAATGATAGTAAAGGATGCTATAATTGTGGTAAACCTGGACACTTTGAACGTGATTGCAGGTTGAAGAATCAAAATAACAAAAGGCAGCAAAACAACTATGCATCCACAAGTGCAGATGATTCTGAGAAACTGTTTATGGTTCAACATCACATGATGAATATGATGTCTGTTGGTGTTTCAAAATCGAATGATAATTTCTAGTATGTTGATTCAGGTGCTTCAAATCACATGACCAGTCATGCAGAATGGTTTAGTAGTTTGCAGAAAATATCAGTTCCTAGATATGTTGAAACAGGTGATGATATATCGCATCCTATTGAGCATACAGGAAACATAGCATTGTCTATGGAGGACGGGAAGGTAAAACATCTTGCTGATGTGTTGCATGTTCCAAATATAACAAAGAATCTGGTTTCTATTGGACAAATGGTTGACCAAGGATTACAAGTCAGGTTCAATGTTGATGGATTATATGTAGAAGAGTACAAGCAGGATGGATGATTGGTTGCCAAAGGAAACAAAGTGGGTAGGATGTTCACCTTAAATGTGAAGATTCTTGAAATGAATGCAACCATGTTTGCAAAAGGTGCAAGAGTTATTGCAGATATAGAGATGTGGCACAAACGGATTGGACATGCAAACTTGCAAAGGCTGAAACTAATGCAGTCAAAGGAGATTGTCCATGGACTACCAAATTTCAAAGTTGCAGAAATGCAAAAGGTATGTGAAGCATGTCAATTTGGTAAACAGTCAAGAGCATCATTTCCACATGACAAGCATGTTAGTGAGAATATACTAGAAGTAGTACATACAGATGTTTGGGGTCCAGCAAAGACCACATCTATGGGTGGTTGCAGGTTTTATGTTACTTTCATTGATGACCATACATGCAGAGTATGGGTATATTTCATGAAAGAGAAGAGCGAGGTGTTCACTCACTTCCAGAATTTTAAACTTATGGTGGAAAAGCAGACATGGAAGTACATTCAGACATTAAGACCTGATGGAGGAGGTGAATACATGTCAAATGAGTTCAGCAGTTTTCTAAAAAATCATGGAATTCGGTATCAGTTTTCATGCAGGTACACACCACAATAGAATGGCGTTGCTGAACGCAAAAATAGACATATTACAGAAATAGCAAGAGCCTTAATGGCTGAGAAGAATATGCATCATTGTTATTGGGCAGAAGCTATGCATACTGTGGTCTACATCATGAACAGAACTTTGACTGCTGTTGTACATCAAGTTACACCTGAAGAGAAGTTTACAGGTAAAAAGCCAAATTTATCACATCTGAAAGTTTTTTGTTGTATTGCATATGTACATGTCCCAGATGAATTGAGGACGAAGCTTGATCCAAAAGCAAAAAAGTGTGTCTTCATTGGATACTCCCTTGAGCAAAAGGGATATAAATGTTATAACCCACTCACACGACTAGTAAAGGTGAGCAGAGATGTGGTATTTGATGAAATGTCAAGCTTCTATGCAGATGCCAAAGAAGGACTGAGTCTTGAACCAAATGACAAAGAAAATGCTAAAAAATCAAGTCCAGAATCTCAGGTTTTGAGTGGACCAGGTGCATCACCAAGCAATAGTTCCAACTCAAATCCATGGAGTGGAAGATTACGTGCAAATTTCAGTCCAACAAATTCATCAAATACATCCAAGAAAGGTAAAGAAAAGCTTTATACTGGTCATAAAACATGTGTAGATTTTGAAGACGTTGATGGAGATTCAAGCGGTTCAGAAAAGAGTCTTGATGAGTAACTTGGATTGCCCTTTGTGAAGACTCCAGGAGTAAGAAGGGCACATGCAGATGATACAAGGAGAAGTGACCCAGGACCAAGAAGATCTGGGAGGATGCGGAATTTAGTGCAATGATTGACATATGATGGTTACATGGCTCTTCATTGTGCCTACATGACAAAGGTAATACAAGATGTTGAACCTTCTTGTTTTGAAGATGCAATTGGAATTGCAGATTGGGAATAAGCTATGGATGAGGAGATGGCTGCACTTTATGGAAATGATACATGGAAGCTGGTTCCATTGCCCCAAGGAAAGAAACCCATAGGCTGCAAATGGGTTTACAAGGTAAAGCATAATGTTGATTGTAGCATAAGCAGGTGTAAAGCATGATTGGTAGCTAAAGGATATGCACAAACATATGGCATTGATTATGAGGAAACATTCAGCCCTTTGCAGATTTAGGTTTGGAAGTGCAAAAGCCTATCACTATTTATTATGATAATCTTAGCAGCATACAGTTAGCACGGAATCCTGTTTTCCATGCTAGAACAAAGCATATCAAGGTACATTATCACTTCATCAGAGATAAGGTATTAGCAGGTGATATTGATCTTGTTTATGTGAGAACAAATGAGTAGGTTGCTGATATTTTCACCAAAGCACTTGGAGTTGAGAAGTTGAAGAAGTTTCGGGAGATGCTTGGATTACAGGATATGGCGTTGAGCTTGAGGGGGAGTGTTGAGATATCAAGCTCAACATGTGATGATCCAGGCTGACACGTACCAGTTTTTCGTTTCCCTGACATGTATAGTGGTCACGTCGATATATGTCAAGGATACTTCATTGAGCTTTATTAGATTTATCTACCGAGAGTGATGGCACATTTGTTCCTTGCCGGCTCACTCATTAGCGGACATTAGGTTTTTCCTTATGTACTGATCTTTACTGATCTTTATATATTACGCTTGTTGTATTCTTGTTTTTAGGTCATTCTTGTACATTCCTTTTATGTAATAGAAGAAGAAGAAGAAGATCATTCTTCCTTGCCTCAATCTGTGTGTGTGCTCCTCCTTGAGAGTGAGAGTGTGTGTGTGAGCTCTCTTCCTTATCTCCTTACTCAAGACAAATACCAGCTTCAATATCAGGCACCATACAAGCCACAACCAGTCCTAGGAAACCAATCACCAGCTCCTGCCAATGTGATCCTAGTTAAGTATGCAGGGGTTGAGGAAAACCCTAATAGAGCATTGGTGCCACTAACCCTGTTGGTATAAGAAAATGATTCCCACACTCATGTTTCATACTACTTCCATGAAGATAGTTCACAAGCTTATTACATAGATTCACCTGAGCAAAGTGAGACTTCTCCATATCAATATGAGGCATCACCTATGGAACAAAATTGGGAGCCAGAATACTCCAATGTCATGTATACGAATCCAAATCCTAGGCCCCAAGTGAGACAAGTAAGACCACAAGTCCCTAGAGGACCATGTTTTAGATGTCAGGGTGACCATTTCATTCGTGAATGTCCCCACTCACTCACTCCAAGACAAGGACAAAACATCACAATACAAGGCTTTTGTCCTGAGTGCCGCAAGGAACATCTTCCAAGAGAGTGTCCTAGGAATCCCTCTATGAATTTCACCTGATCCATCTTGGCTGCATGAAGATACTCATTTGTGGATGTGCAAGGTTGTAGAGGAAGAGGAGGGTATATAGCCGTATGCACAACTTCTGCCCAATAACAATGAGGCATATTCTTCTCCGCCATCAAGGCTCTTGCTATTTCTGCAATATGTCTTCTTTTGTGTTCAGCAACGCCATTCTGTTGTGGTGTGTAACTGCATGAAAACTGACGTCAAATTCCATGACTTTTAAGAAAGTTGTTGAACTCATTTGACATGTATTCACCTCCTCCATCAAACCTTAATGTTTGAATATATTTCCTTGATTGCTTTTCCACCATAGTTTTAAAATTCTGGAAGTGAGTGAACACCTCACTCTTCTCTTTCATGAAATATACCCAGACTTTCCATGTACGGTCATCAATGAAAGTAACATAAAACCTGCAACCACCCATAGATGTGGTCTTTGCAGGACCCCAAACATCTGTATGTACTATTTCTAGCACATTCTCACTAACATGCTTGTCATGTGGGAATAATGACATTGACTGTTTACCAAATTGACATGCTCCACATACCTTTTGCATCTTTGAAACCTTGAAATTTGGTAGCCCGTGAACGATCTCCTTTGATTGCATCAATTTCAGCCTTTGCAGATTTGCATGTCCAATTCTTTTGTGCCCGATCTCTATATCAGCAATAACTCCTGCACCTTTTGCAAACATGGTTGCATTCATTTCAAGAATTTTCACATTTTAAGGTGAACATCCTACCCACTTTGTTTCCTTTGGCAATCAATTGTCCACAATGTTTGTACTCTTCTACATATAACCCATCAGTATTGAACCTGACTTGTAATCCCTGGTCAACCATTTGTCCAATAGAGACCAGATTCTTTGTTATGTTTGGAACATGCAGCACATCAGCAAGATGTTTTACCTTCCCGTCCTCCATAGACAATGCTATGCTTCCTGTATGCTTGATAGGATGCGATGTATCATCACCTATTTCAACATATCCAAGAACTTGCAATTTCTGTAAACTACTAAACCATTCTACATGATTGGTCATGTGATTTGAAGCACTTGAATCAACATACCATACATTATCATTCGATTTTGAAACACCCGCAGACATTGTATTCATCATGTGATGTTGAACCATGAACAGGTTCTCAGAATCATCTTCACTTGTGGATGCATAGTTGTTTTGCTGCCTTTTGTTATTTTGATTCTTCAACCTGCAATCACGTTCAAAGTGTCTAAGTTTACCACACTTCTAACATCCTTTATTGTCATTACCTAAATCATTTCTTTGGAAATTTATGCGACCTCTTTGGCTCCCCCTACCTCGAAACTATCCTCTTCCTCCTACATGATTTTGTTGTTGACCTTGGTCTTGGTTACTATTTCCTCTTCCAATTCTGAAACCTCTACCTCTGCCTCTTCCTTTGCCAAAGTAGAATACCTTCTCAGAACTAGATTTTCCTTGGGAGTCTGAATCCTCACCAAGGTTCTTTTCTTCAATAATCAGCATAGATACTAGATCAGCAAAATTCGGAATATTTTCCCTAGTCTGTATAGAAGTTCTGAACTGCTTATATGCAGCTCCTAAACCATGAAGGCAAACTTCCACCTTATCATCATCATCTACATTCACGCCAATAGATGCAAGTGACTCACATATGCTTTTGATTTTTAGGGTGTAGTCACTTACCGACATGCTCTTCTTCTCCAATGTATGCAGCTCGTTTTTGAGTTGCAATTTCCATGCATTTGTATTCATCTCATACAATGTGATTGAACTGTTCCAAGCCTCTTTCAGAGTCTTGGCATCCTGTATGTGTCCAATCATGTTATCCTGTATGCTAACAGATAGCCAATACATTACCTTTCATGCTCCTTGATTCCATTCCTCATATGCTCTTAACTGCTCTGTAGTCCGATTCCTTTTTGGTAACTATGGAGCATTTTCATTCTCTCCTTCGGTGTACTTCTAGTAGCCCTTTTCCATCAGGAAATTCATCATTCTAAATCTCCAAGCATGGAAGTTGTTCTTATCCAGCTTATCACTCATAAGCTGACTCATTCCATCTGCGTTTGCCATTTCTATAGCAATTCTCAACACTGCAAAACACTACAAGCAGCACTTCTGCTTGAACACTGTCGCACTATGATGTGATAGTTCGATCTCAGAAAAACACAGTTTTCGTGTATCAACAGTACACGGAATCGCTTGAAATTCTGGATCTAGAATATATGAGTGTTCCTGAACACAATGCAAGTTACAGCTTCCAAAACTGACATGGTTTTTTTGTTAGGCCCCACCTTGCGAGCTCGAAACGAAGGTCGAGATGGCTCCGAAACTTCGACCTTCACGCCGATTTTCATAGCAAACGGAGGTCGTTTGTGAATCGCGTTTTCCCCGTGCCTTACCGCGTACTCTTCACCGTCGCCTTCACCATGAGCTCTCTACAACCACGCTGGCTCTGACACCATGTCACGAGGAAGGAGATAAGAAAGAGAGCTCACACACACACTCTCACTCTCACTCTCAAGGAGGAGCACACACACAGATTGAGGCAAGGAAGAATGATCTTCTTCTTCTTCTATTACATAAAAAGGAATGTACAAAAATACAACCACTGCAATATATAAAGACCAGTACATAAGGAAAAACCTAATGTCCGCGAATGAGTCAGTTGGCAAGAAACAAATGTGCCATCACTCTCGGTAGATAAATCTAATAAAGCTCAATGAAGTGTCCCTGACATATATCGACGCGACCACTATACGTGTCAGAGAAATGAAAGAAGTGATTGTCCTAGATCATCACATACTAAGCTTGATATCTCAACACTCCAAGCTCCTCCTTCTCCTTCCTTGTGATGTTCATGTGGTTCTGTAAACCTCAAGCTCTAGCACATCTCGATGTCCATTGCAATGAGTTAAAAATGGAAAAAATAATGTCACCATACATGTGGATATAGCCATCTCTATGCCTAGAAAAAAAATGGAAGCCAAAAAAAACATGCTTTTCCCGACTCATATACTGATCAATATAGTGACCGCATTTTGAAGACATGGCCAAGCTCATGGTTTCCATTGCAAATTATTTTTTCAATGGATATATCTATTCACATCATTTTTAGTTCATTTTTTTGTCAAAAAAAACCCGATTATATTGCAGTGATCATCGTCTTCATCTTCAAAGTCAGGCTTACACAAGGGATTAAAAAAATAGTTAGTCAAAAAAATGGCCTCCCTTGTTACTTGTCCAAATTGAGTCGCTCGTTTTAAATTTAACAAAACAATCAATCTACAAGGGGATATTATATGCAAATGCAAAAAAAAAAAAACATCTATAGCTCTTTATAGAGCCATAAATAGCTACAATCTATCAATGGATACCAAAAAAAATAGCATAAAACAACTTTAAATCACAAGTAAGACCAAAAATACTTAGTCTCAAGGTAGAAGACACAAATGGAAGCAAATAGCAAGTTTCTTACATCAAAAATAATGCAAGAAGGGGTCACAAAGAAGCCATGAATTTTGTATAGAAATAAAGCTATGTTACTTGCTCTAGCAAAGTCCTTACAAGTGAGGGGTTCGGTCTTTCTATAATGGTTCCCTCAAGAACACTCTTGTTCTAATCTAAAAATACAAAAAAACATAAAAGAACGTTCTTAAAAATAGCTCTTCTTTTGCAATTTTTTTTAGGAAAGACTCTTCCCACTTCTAGAAAATACAAATTCCGATCATATTTATAATTCTTCTATTTGCAAAAGTTTATAAAAGATTTCAAAAAAATTTATGTGACTTCCACACTGTGTAATACTCCCCACCTCATAGTTCTTTTCTTCCTCAGCAAGACTTTTTGGTAAGATCATCTTATCAAGTCCCGAGTCTAATTCTCTTGTTTTTTGCTTGTTAGTTGAGGTATATTACCTAGACAATCCTCTTCACAAAAGTGATGAGATCTTCATTAAACCTCTTCTTTTACAAGTGATTATGTAAATATTTGCATTCACCTTCAATGACTTGTGTGTTTCTCCATCATAGTATGTGTCATAAAGTGTCACGGGGAGCACTAGATTGTGCCCTCTAAGTAGACTAGACAAGATTTTGAAATTATACTTTTGATTATAAGATCATCCACATAGGGAAAATAATATAAGAATATGTAACTGATACAAGAACTCCCACAACTCACAATTGATAGGTATGGATAACTCGACTAGAGATGATATAGGAGATCCCACAACTTAGGACCATAGGTATGAAGCAAGATATTTGGATTACAAGAATTACCTTTAGGGAGATGAACTAGATACAAGGAATAATTGGAAAGGATATCGTACTATGAAATTACAATAGGACGAAACAGGATATTTAGGATACTAGACTAGGCAAGACTAGAACAAAGGACAAGGCTAGAACTCGAACTGGAACTTGGAAAGTGCTTACTTGGAGATCACGACTTCTTGAGCTCCAAAGACTAGTATTGGCAAGACTGAGGATGTATGTGGCAGGGCCCTCCTTATATAGGAGTTTGAGCATGGTTATCAAGGTGGTTATGAAGGGCAATTACAAATTGATGATATCATCGATGATTGCATATCCTTGTTAAGCAAGAAGCAGCCTATTGTAGCCACTTCTGATTGTGAGGCTGAGTATAGGGCAACCTTCACAACGACTATTGAGTGTGTGTGGCTCAGATGCCTTATGGCTGATTTGGGTGTTGGTCAGTCTTCTACCACCACCATATTCATTGACAATCAGAGCACATTGGCAATTGCGAGGAACCTTGTGTTCCATGCTCGCACTAAGCACATTGAGGTGCATTATCATTATGTCAGGGAGAGGTTTTGTGCTGGAGAGATCAGCTTGACATATGTGCCCACGTAGGAGAACATTGCAGACCTTTTCACGAAGGCTCTGCCTAGGGAGAAGTTTAAAGTTTTTTGCAAAGCTTTAGGCTTACTTCCTTTTGTGTATTGATTCCACATAGCTTGGCACTTCCTTATACATGAGTGCCAGCTCCTTGTTCACCGCCATCACTCCTAGGGGGGATTTCTTGATATATTTCAGTAGTGATGTGTGTGAACACATTAAGACCATCAGGGCACTTTTTTCTCTCTTTAGGAGGTTTTTTTCCCCCGGCTTGTATATACGCCTATTGCCCTAACAAGCTACATATATTTATACATTCTAGTGGTAATACATTCAATATTGTGTGTTTTGCTCCAAGCTTCTTCTTCTTCTTCCTTGTGTTGTTCGTGTGCTTCTGCAGACGTCTAACTCCAACATGAACCAATCATGAGATATAGAAATTCACATGGAATGTGAGGTTCAAGATGGTTTCCTTTGTCCATGATATAAAATTCAATACCTCTCAAGTCTATTAGAATGGAATTATCTTTCCTTTCTTTGCATGGTATGTCCAATATTATGAGTCATTTGGTTCAATATTGAGTACATTCGCCCTTATAGACTTTGTGAATCCATGTGGCTTGGCACATTTTTTGATATTCAAGCATCTTTACTTATTGTAGAGCTCAAATCTAATCTTCCTTAAAAGTTTTGGATATATTGATTATTCTTGAATAATTTAACATTGTCGGTTCTAGAAAATCTTGATGAAGATGACGATGATTTAGAGGAGGAACATGGTATGGAAGGAGGAAGTACATTCAGATAGATTAAAGATTAGAAGAAGAAGGGAATTTCAACACTAGGAAAGGAAAAGGACTTAAAAAAGATTGAGATGTCCTAGAGAGAGACTTACCTATAACTCCTTTCTAAATAATCATGTAGCTTATGTGAACAAGGTGGTTGACAATCTAGAGTTAGCCACTTAAGAAGAGATAAGTATGGATATATAGCAAAAAGAATCCACCCAAGAGGAAAAAAATGCATTGGAAGAGAAAAAACTTGGATTCTAATACCAAAGAAGAAAGACATAGAACATAGAGTACAAGCAAGATGAAATATGGCTTTTGTAGAGGAAATATTTGATGAACATGTTGGCTAGGTATGGAATGTTAGAGAGAAAACTTATTTCTAATCAAATGGAGATTAATGTAAAATATAATTCATCAAATGGTGAACGAATGGAGGATGCTACAAATCATTGGTGATATCATTCATCTTTATCACCATTATAAGATATATCGTATGGGTAGGAATGTTGTCACAATTTTTGAAAGTAGCAAGAGTCACATTTATGAGATGTAAGAAGAATGCTTACATTCCCTTAGGGAACATCAAATGAAGGCCATATTATCTAATTGAGAATAACATGTAGGTAAAGGCATACATAGATGAAAATTCAGCAAGATCAAAGGGGGTAGGAATATAAGTGGATCTATGGTCATGCTAGGTTCAAAACTTATTTTATGGAGTCGATACACTACAATAGCTTTATCATCAAAAATAGCAAGGTACAAAGCACTAACTCAAGTCACATGTGAGCTTATGTGGCTTAATAAGTTTCTTGTGGATGTGGATTTGCATATTGAAGCATTTTCAATCATGTTTTCCAATATGTGTGGTGTACACCTTGCATACAATCTTCTTTATCGTACAAGGACTAGCCATATTGAAAAGTACTACCACTTTTTGAGAGAAACGGTGATTTCAAATGAAGTGCAATTACATCATATAAGAACCAAGGATTAAGTTATAGATATATCCACAACAGTGTTGGATAGCACAAAGATGAGGAGGTTCAAGTCCTACATCTAAATGAACATATAGGTTGAAGCTTGAGGTGGAGTGTTGGAAAATAAGCTCCACTATAAGAAATAAGGAACCAAAGTGAAGAAAAGATAAAGATCAATCAAAATATATAAGAGGCATGAAACCAACAAGACCCTAAATTACCCATCAAAAACATGAAAAAAAAAACATCCAAAGCTTGTTAAGATCAAATGCTTGGATTCCTACGTATTTAAGGAGGTTTGTAGTTGGGTACAAGATATATTCTTATTCCAGAAAAGATCTCACATGTGTATATAGAGAGACCTTCTCTAACAATAGTATGATATGACTCTGATCTAAGATTTGTGATCCTACAACCACAAGACTGCTTGGTTTGTGGTCCACTTGGCATTGGATTGTGTCTTGTTTCCCATGAAATCGACCATAATTTTATCTAGGTTCAACAAACCTCTATTGTCTTTCTATTGCTTGAGTACCAATCATTCTAGGGGAACTGATTGATGCAAGAGCCCTTTTTATGTAAAATGTGATATCATGGTTTTGAGCCCTTTTTATGTAAAATGTGATATCAAGGTTTTGTTTCCTTACAGTTTTGATGAGTCCATCCATAAACACTATTCTCCAAGGTATATGGATTATTTTCACATGCATGATTTTCATGTGTCTTTTCCACAAAGAGTTGTCTTCTTCAACTTTTGACATGGGATTAAAAAGTCACTTCCCTTTATTACCAACCCATTTGTTTGGTTACATCATGTAAATTTCTTAGTACATATTCCTCTTCAACACAACCTTGAACTTCCTCTATCTATTGCTTCATCTCTTCGCTTTTGTTAACTCCCTATACAGGCCTTCCATTCAACATTACTTTAAAAATTGATTAATGTTTTGTCTTTGAGAAAAACCAATCATTATGTGCATGCTTTATTGTACCTCTTTCAAAATTTCTCTTCATTTATCTTGCTGGCCATGCCAACCATCTTCAAGTTGTCATGGTAGCTTGACTTGTTCTTTCCCAATTTTAGTGACTTATGATGATATCATAGTGTCCAATCATGTTTCATATCAATATTTACTAGTTTTCAACATGAGCTTTGACAAAGTAGTTGAATACATAGGAATTTGATTGAATTGGATAAAAATATATGAGAACAAAATACATGTCCAAGAATGTTAGCTCAGTTGGTTGGGCCCCTTGCCTCTAGCACAGGGTGGGGGTTCAACCCCGATGGGTTGCCCTTGGACACCCCTCACCACTTAGGTGGTGAGATGTTGAAACCAACCCCTTCAAGAGGTCATTGGGACTTTAGACTACCCAGTTCAAACCGTTACCTCATCCCATCTTAAAGCCAGCCCTTTTGTAGCTTTACCTTAGTGGGCTTTTGAGCTCCATATCTTGACAATGCCAAGTATCTAGTCCCTGCTTTGTGGGATATACGGGATCCCAAGAGTGCTATGTCCACCTTCACTTGTACCTTCCAATTAATTCAAGCTCAACTTGAAAAGTAGATCTCAATGACCGAACTTCCTTTATTAAAAAAGAAAACACATCTTACGACTTGTAAAATAGAGTTCTTCCAAAAAGAATCAAATAGTCTCAATAGTGAGTGGATTGTAGTCAAATTTGGTAAGTGAATTCTCTAGCATAGGTAGTCATAAAAATGAAAACAAATCCTTGTTGAGAAAATTCCGATATGCAACATATCACTAGCCCATCCCACTCTCCACGAATTTTACCAATCTTCATGGGTTATCCAACGATCCATAGATTTTTCAACACTAAGCATAATCAATCAACATACTTCGAATCGTTGACTCATGCCTTTCCTTCTAACAACAATAAAGGTGTGGGAGATGTGTGTGCATGTGTGGCCACAAGGGGCCCCCCAAGGGGGGGAAGGGGGGGGGGGAGGGGGTTTTGAAAGAGTGTGAATGGATAAGAAATGTGTGTATATGTGTGTGTGTGTGTGTGTGTGTGTGTGTGTGTGTATGTATGTATGTATGTATGTATGTGTGTGCGTATGTGTGTCTGTGTGTGTATATATATACACATATACATACCTGCATACATACATATACACACACACACATACACACACACACACATATATATATATATATATATATATATATATATATATGTGTGTGTGTGTGTACATACATACATACATCCATCCATCCATCCATCCATCCATCCAATGTATGTATGTATGTATATACATACATACATACATACATATATATGCAAACACGTATGTTATTGAAAAAGAGATACGTGTCTGAGGATGAACTGATTATGTAGTTTGAACTAAAATATGCATGTACAAGAATGATAAATGAAGGTAAATCGGAGAAAATGGAGATCAGACAGTGAGGTATTAAGGTTACACGGAGAGGGAACGATTGAGAGACAGCGAGGGAGAAGTTTGAGGCAGCCTAAAAACACGAGAGAGAGAGAGAGAGAGGGGGGGACCTCATCACTTCCATGGTGCCCATTTTGCATGGTATCATGTAAGCTCTGAAGGCCACATCCTACGAGAAACACTAGAGGAAGGGTATCTTTTGAAAGGAGAAGCCGCGGATGGAAAATAACGCGTGTTTACTGCGTTATGACGAAATGCGTTTTTCGGGATGGAGCCTTCGGCACCATGCATCAGAACCTTCCTTATCCCAAAAATTAAGGGCAGACGTCCCCTTAACCTCAGATAAACAAATTCCTCACGAAGTCAAAGCATTAGCAGCCTCAGAGACGAGCATCAAACACTTAACTTTATAACATCCAGTTCAAACCAAGTTCAGAAAAAAACTCATGAAAAAATAATAAAAAATAATCGACTCATTTGGAAAGTTAGTGTTAGTCTTTAATTAGAAAAATCTGTACATGGATCATACAATAATCTGCAAGATAAGAAATAGTGAGAGGTTCCGTGTTTTCTATTTACGTCAAGTAAAACGGGTAAATGTGAATGTTACTGTCTAGTGGATGAAGAAAGATATATTTGATCAAAGTGGGAAAATGGGTATTGATCCAGTATACACACAAGAGATATATACAAAAAGGTACATCAAACATGTGTGACAGGAGATAGAAGTTAGCAAATTAGCAAAAGGTGAATAAGAATCATGTTGAAAAATAAGGCCTTTGACACTGCTGCTGACATGCTATGGAACAATGCTGTGAATCCACTAGACGATTAAGGAACCAGGATAAACTGCACCTCTGCAGCGTGGCACACGCTATATTGTGGCACATGCTATACTGCAACACATGATAAATTATTGGTCATCGAATAATATCCCCAAAGCAGGCATATCACTATCAGTAATGTTGTGGTCAAATTGCACAGTTGAGCCAACACAAAAAGCTTGAATTCTTCAGGAAAGTCTGCATCAACTTTAGTGGGCAGACACTGATTGGCAGACTTGCTGTTGTGCAGAAAGATTCTGTCATTGAGCTTCATTCGCACTTCCTCCTCAAACTGAGCCAACTTGGTCCCTACAGCACTGTGCTTAAACTTGTCTAGTAGCCCCTTCATTGATGCTCGCAATCTGTACCGTCTTGGTACATGGCTCTTCGTATGCTCTGTTTCTGTTTTGTAGCCCTGCATCTGTCTAGCTGCACCATTCAAGCAACATGGTTGCCCAATGTTGCCACTCTGGTGCTGAGAGCCATCCAAAATTTGATCTGCACCCATGTACCCATCATTTCTCTGAGGGTGATCTGGTCGCAGCCTAGATGATGGTGATTTTAAAGAGCACAAAGCCATCTTGGGTAAAACATCCTCATTTATCTGTTTCAAATCCTCCTTGAAGTGAAACTCTTCTTCCTTATCTGCCACTACAGTTGACTGAACTGCCGAGGAACTTGAACTGTTATCTGTTACTGATACATAACAAAGCTGTCCAGGAGACATCTCATGAGTTGAAACTGAATACATCGACACATGCTTAGACAAGAAACTGGTAGTAGACAACTGCGCAGCATGTGGTGGAATGATAGGATTTGAGGTGACACCTGCGGATAAATAAAAGATGTAACAATCCTGCACATTATTGATAAGCTTATACGCCTACGTATAAATTGACCCAAAATAAAGAGTTTAATTATAAGCGCATGGCAGTCGACCAAAAACTTCTAAAGCTTCAGCTTCATCATGTGTAAAATTGACCAAATACTACAACAGTCCCCCTAATGTCATCAGCACCAAATTGTGAGTATAGAACTAAGGATAATGCATGCTCGTGCACTCGTGCGTGCACACACACACACACACACACACACACACACACACACACACACACACACACACACACACACACACACACACACACACAAGCTGAGCTCATAGAGAGCTCTGCAAGCCTACTTTTTGTCATCGATCTGAATATGCCGGGCAGACTCGGTCCTAATGAAACCTAGCACAAATAGAAGCACAAAAAAAAGAGGGGGAAATTTACAGCAACAAAGGCATAGTTGATACAATATACACTATCATACACAAGTCAGCTGAGAAGCTCTTACATAAAATATGCATGTTCAGTAATATACCTATAGAATTTACTTAGATGAATCTCAAAAAGCCTAAATCCACCCAATAATCAGAGTAGTGTGAAGAAAAACATAAAATTCCTCTTTGCATACAGTAGCTTAAGAGCTCCTCCTGAAAAGCAGCAATCATGATTTTCTAACTAAAAGCAGCCTGAAAATCTAGCTCGTGCTGATTTCAGCAATCAAAATAATGCTACCTGTCCTCCAAATAAATAGCTGCTGAAAAGCAGTAACATCCTTTTTCTGAAGTTAAATAATAATAGTAAAATAATTAAGCTGTTTTTAATGCAACAACACCCTAAAAACTCAGGTACCAACATCTACAGGTTTTTTGAAGGCAATTGTAATGAAAATATACAGACTTTGTCATGTTGAAAAGACTATTGACTCGTGTATAAAAATGCTACAAAAACTATTAAGGTTCCTGTTGACATTTGACTTTCCTCCATTCCTTCCAGAAAGTCTAATTTGGTGGAAATGTTTTGATATTGAGCATACGTCTATGGTCCTTAAATTTGCCTCTTGATAAAGCATAAAGCTTCAGCGAAAATGTCCACCACATTTTAAGCTAAATCAGGAGTAATACTTGCTAGATGAGTATATTATATAAGAATTCTCCATATGGACTCAAAAGTAATAGAGTACATACACAATCTAGTGAACAAGATGTAGGACTAAATGTAGTGCAAGTAGGAATAATTGCCAACCTTGAACTAATCAAGTAATCAATCTTAAAGGAATCAACTACTAAGAGGGAGCAAATCTATCACTAAGAAGAGCAATAATATTTGATACACCTACAAACAGATATGCACTATCTAGCAAGCAAAAACAAGCAATTGAAACACTAGTAAAAGCTCTAAAACTTAAAAGTTACTAAAAAGAACAGATTTTATCCCTTTCTCCTTGAAAAAAGATCTTCCTTTGACTGAGTTGACTTTGTTTTTGCAGGTTTGATCTTGCTAGCCAGAGTTAACCTCAATTGATCAACCTAAACAACGTACCAGGAAGCAAAATGAAATAGAAAAGAGAAAGAAAATGACTAGAGAGCTTAGAAATAGACTATAAACAAAAAGTGAAATTGAGTTTAGCACAGTCAAACAAATTTGACTAGCTCCTTAAAGTCCTCAGAATCTATGCCTATATAGTCCTTAAGACCTACTCTAATACCAAAATATTAGCCCAGGTAGAGAAACAATACTAAGCATAAGAGAATATGCACACACAAACAAGACAACAATTCACACAAGACACAAAGTAGGGCAAATGTCATATGCTCTAATTCATGATAATACATGTACAAGATGATGATATGCTCCAAATCTAGCTACAAAAATAACACAAGAAATATTCACGAGCCACAATCCATGAATACCAAAGATATCATGTGAAGGGTAAGGGGTAAGGCATGAAGAGTTTTAACCATGATAAGGATCTCTGAAACCACCTCTCACAAATAGGATGTGAGACCTCCAATAGTGTATGAGCATACACTACTCCACCCACTTTATGAACCTCCAAGAGTTGCAACTCCTTGTCCTCCAAGCACTTCCAAGAGAGAGTGTGAGAGAAGCACCTCATAGGTGTGATGCTTTGTGAGAGTGAAGGCATGGTCCTTAAACAAGAAGTGCAGGCCCATAGCTTTCTAGGAAAAGGTAACTAAAATCTGCTCTAAGTTTGGCATTGGCAGCTTTTTGGCGACTCATGAGTTGATTCATCAAAGCATAGGTGCATGAGTTTCCGGACATTGAGTCTTGCCTTAGATCAAGTTTTAATCTCAGCCCTCGGTTTTGATTCACAGTTGTTGACTTTTTACGTGGGTTGACCAGTAAATTAAGACTTGAGTTTTGAAGGGTGAAATAGTGTCGGATGGGTAAGTATTATATATGGTTGGATTGCTCTCGTTGAGTACTTCAAGAAAATGTGTATTATTTCCCATGTGTGAAATGACCATCAATGACCATTTTCTTTGACCTATGTTGACTTCTGTTCTATGATACAAACTATTCAAAATGTTCATGAATATATACAATGATTGATAAATCCTAAGCTAAAATATACAAGTTAGTGTTTATAACATCCATTTGTCTTAAAACCTAATAATTATCCAAATTAAAAACTGAATTGCAAAGCTCTTAGAGGGTCTATCATTTGGAAGGGGGCCAAATGTACAAAAAGAGAATCCTTGGTGCCTTTACCTCTAACAACCTCCCACCTAAAGGGTCAAGGAGGCTCCCTTAAGGTATGTTAGTCCCACCATGCGTATGCATAGTGGATCTTATGCCCTGGGTAGACACTTTTAATGGGAGCATTTGTTAGATATTGTGTTGTATTTACTTTGATCAGATTGATCAAGCCATCCTCGAGCACTTCTCTACTGAAGTGATAGCATTCATCAATGTGTTTCGTGCATGCATGAAACATGGCACATTAAGCCACACACATATGACACACTGGCTATCATGTCCACGCTCATGTGCCTAATTAAGCAAACCAAAGTGACTACAAGGTGTGCTGACCATATGGCTTCCTTGGAAGCCTTTGTGGCTGAAATGTATTCAGCCTCTCTAATAGATAGTGCCACTATGTCCTGAAGTATAGAGCACCATGAGATAGCACTACCTCCAAGTTCATAGATATACACAACCATTGCATACATAAGTGACCCCCAAGCTAACGCATATGGAACACCTTACATATAGTTAACTACTTCATCATTTGTTGAACAATGTCCCTTGGAAAGCTTAGTATGGTTGTAATGGCACCCAAAGAGACTTTGCTTCAGCCATATGAAACTTGTCCAGCACTTTTTCAATTTATTCCTCTGGAGATGCAACGTGCACTGTTGTCTATTCCTTTGTATCCTCATTCCAAGGATATGTTCAGGTTCATCAAGGTCTTTCATTGAGAATGCAACAATCAGGCACTGTTTTACAGCCTCCAAAGAGCTCTTTTGCTTAGCAGCCTGCAGCGTATCATTAGCATACAGCACAAGAACAATGTAACTGCCATCTGTATCCTTTTTTGGTGTACAAGCAGTGGTCAGCATGGCTTCTTTTAAACCCATGTTTAAGAATGAATGCATCAAACTTCTTGTACTGTTTCCTAGGAAGATGCTTCAGCCCATACAAGCTGGTAGCAACATCATGTACAGAAAGTACAGGTTTTTAGCAATATCAAATAGAAAAGATACATTCCCAAGTGTTTATATGCTATTGTTTGCAGCTATGTGGTATTAAACCAATCCCTAATACCTCGTGAAACTCATAATTGGCACATGTGATAGTTTATTTCTAGAAGGAAACATCGTGCTAGAACTAACAAAAACAAACCCTTCTGTAAAATCACATGTAGCATGCTTAAAAACACCACTGTCAACGTTCAGAAGCATAAATGATTAAGTAAAAAAAGCTGAATTTGTATTTCTTTCATCATCATAAGGTCACAAGCCAAGGAACCAAATTCTTGAATCAAATCATGGCCTTTACCATCAATAATCAGACATTAATCCATCCTCTCAAGACTCAAAAAAACACATTTGTTTCAGATCAAAAGCCAAGGTTCTTATATCAAAACTGTCAGTGGAAAAATACATCCTTTATAGAGTATCTATACTGTCCAAAAGGATAGAAAACCTTACCAACACGTGACGGAACATGTAAGACACTTTCATTATCAGTGATAATGCTGCTTCCATTCACTCTCGCTTCAGGGATGCGCAACACTTCTGAGATCGCATCATTACATTCCCCTATCTGGGAAACAAGCAGACCCATTATTTGTGAGCCTGATGCAAAAACTAAGAAGAAAAACAAAGAACCAACTATTTCTCTTTAGATTATCTAGATAAAGTAATGACAATACCTGATACATTGAGATTGTTCCAGTAGGTAATAACATCCAATGGTTAAAAGAATCATTCTTACTTCTCCCTTCAGAAGAATCTGAAAGCAAAAAGTCTGAATCCCATTTTCGGGCAACTGAACCCTCCATATCCACTGGGAAATAATGTATGTTCGAGTCATTTACACTCAGAGGTGATGACATATCATCTGCATTTGTTATCTGACACATATGATATCGTGGTTCTGATATTGTAACAATATCTCCCCAGTCATTGAACCCATATTGACCATCTTCACAAACAGACTGCTCACGTTCTTGACTACCATCGTCTTCAGAGATATCTTGGAGCCCGAAACAATGATAATCACCACCAACACTAGATTCTATGAGAGTAGACAATGGATGAAGAGGCACACTGTGACACTTTGAATCGATACTTGGACTGCCATTGCTGTTAAGGTTATTGCACGAGAGATTAGACCCTGGATTGCTGTACACATTATTACCTAAAGATGGACAAAAATTCTGTTGGTCAGTCTCAAAATTCAAACTGTCCTTGTTTAAAGAGATATTTTGAGCACAATGAAGCCTGCCCTCTGGCAGATGTGATGTTCCCGTTGCTTGTCTTGTAGGGTTGATTTCAGCTATACATTCTTCATCTAAACTAACAAAATTTGTTTTGCTGCGGGATTTCAAATCCTCAATTTGGTTCTGCAAATTGAAAGCATTGACTCCCTTCATTTCATCTTTTATTCCAAATGACCATGTAGAGTTTGGAGGATTAATTATGTGTGGTTTCACATCCTCATCATCATCTTCATTCAAGATTAAGGATGCAGACTGCTCCTTATATTCTTGTCTCTTGGCAACCTTGTCCTTGTTGCGTATACGACAGACAACAGAAACTTGAGTACCTTTCTGTTGTTTCTCCAATTCCTCGCTCAGTCTGTACTCATGCATGACCCAATGGGTCCGAGCCCCTTTTGGCGCCCTTCCCTCATAAAAAATGAGAGTTTTTTTACACCCCACAGTTAACCCACCAACTTCCACCTTTTTGTCTCTTCCAGTTGCTTTCCAGTAACCTTTAATTGTTGTCCTGTTTGCACGATCTGTATGAGAGTACTTCTTTTCTTTGGTAGCAAAGAAATACCACTCCTTGTCCTGTGACGATAATGCTGATTTTCCTGCCAAGGGTGCTAGAAATTAGTTGAAAAATTGGAAATCGTATATTCACTAATTCTATTTTGTGAACATATGGACAAGTTATAGTTATTAGCATCTGCCGATGAGGAACACGTGAACGTACCCTACGCTATGTATTAAGATACGTCAGATTCGTTTATTAACAAAAGCCCAACTAACAAACTTTTCACTCAAAAATATATTCTATGTGCGTAGCCACAGCACATTCGTGTTCACTGATTGACACAGAAAAATTAAATGAATAAATATAAATATACACACATATATTTATGCGCGTGCCTGTGTGCAGCAATCCAAGTCACACACTCGCGTGTCAGGATTCGGCTCAGGTCCAACTTGACTAACTAAATTCGGTTGAAAAACATAAGATCAAAAAATACGACATGATCGGATCACTAAATGAACATAGCGTCCAATACTAAAGCATGCCCCGTGCCACACACAGAATTAAGAACAAAAATATAAGCAGACGAATCCGTGTGCAGCATCACAAAGTTTCTACATTTAACGATGTCTTATAAAACTTGAAATCGAGAGATTTAGGCCGTACTTTGATAATCAAATCCTTTCATCAGCCCAAAGTCTTTAACAACACAAAGATAACGTTTAGGCAGCTTAAATTTCACGACATTCCTACAGTCAGCACCACGAATAAAGATAAAGGACATCTATTGCAGTTGTAGATTCAGGGAAAGAAAAGTAGTACCTGGCAAATCCCAAGGCTCATGTTTGTAAATATCCACGTCCGCAATGGTGCCTTCAGGGAAGTCTCCGCCCATTGCCTTTGGTTTAAGATACAACATCAAAAGCTCTTCGTCAGTTGGGCGAAATCTGTATCCAGGAGCGAAACCTTCCATCGATAGGATTAGGATGGATATAAAAAATGGAACCACCTCTCCCTAAACGGCCCTTCTCGAACTGAAAGATGAAAGCAATTCTGAGCTCTATCTCAGATAATATAAACTACAAAGAGTCTTTCTTGCAGTGAAATATACAGTGAAACAACAGTAACACGTTACGGATGAGAATGGGGTATGGGAAGGAATCTGAAATTAAGATGGTCTAAGTAAGTTGATTGGTACTAGACAACATGCTTTGCAGAGAAAATTCGACGTTAACTGATTCGTCGTGAAATCGCTAAAGAGACGCTTGAATGAAAAACACAAGCAACTGCAGCCTACTAAGGGTACTAGAAGTAACGAACACTGGGAAAATCGCAAACTTCGTGAAGGTCTAGCACTACTAATCAGAATGCAAGCAGAGGGAGAGGCTAACGAGGAAAAAGAGATTTTCTGTACAGAATCACAGAGAAGGTAGCAGGAAGGAATACGCGGCTCGCACACGGTTCTACGTGGCAAATTCCCTCCTGGTCTTGCTTATTGAACACGGCGATTACAATCGGAATGTTTATTGTCACCATTTGGTTAGTTAGTGTCTAGTTAGTGTGAGTTGGACCATTTGGTTTTAAGGTCCTATATATTAGGACTTTGGCCTCAATTTTGAGATATAATATGTGATCGTTACACGGGCTCTTTGTTTTTGGTAAAGAGTGAAAGTCTAGTTAGTGTGAATTGGGCCACTTATAAGTAAGACTTTGGTCTCAAAATTTTGAGATGTATTTTGTGATCATTACACAAACTCTTCGTTTCCGTAAATTCTTTGTTATGTTGGCCTTGGGGTGTGTGTGTGTGGGGGGGGGGGGGGGGGGGGGGGGTATTAGACATTGGACTTCATAGTGTTCCTGGTTGTAAGTTGGGCTCAAGAGGGAGTTTGCATTGGCTCTATGGCCAGGGGTGAGTATCATATGCATCCCTTTGATTTGTACTTTGTCTTGATGGCAAGAAGGATATAGGCATGGCACTAACCTTAATATCAAAGCATATTGATGGTCAAAAGGTGAGATTTGTTGATGTGCACAAAGACATGATGGGACTATGAGGATCTTCAAAAGATAAGGTATGTTGATGCGCGCAAAACCATTAGATATGATGGGACTATGAGATCTAGCTTGACAGTCTTTCTACTCTTTAGGATGATATGGACACCATTAATGAAGGAATAGGACAAGGTAGGCACATATAAGCCAATCATAGAAATTGGATATGTTTTTCTCCTTTGTAGTGTGATTTGCATATGTATGAATGCTCTTGTTATCCAAATTGAGAGGATGTTATCCTTGATGGCAGGCTAGAGGAAGGAATTTGTCATAAAGTGACTTGCAGGAGATGGTTGAACTACACCATAAACTCCTGGATGATAGATCACGAGTTTAAATCCCTTGTGGATACAACATTGGTATTAGAGCCTAGGAAGGAGGCTTAGGCAACGTGGATGAAATTCATGAACGTCATGGGCACTTAATGGCCTCTAGAAAAGGTGCTTGGGCACTTTGTATCTAAAAGAGTACAAAAAATAAGTGCGAGGTTTTGAGAAATTTTCCTCATGAATATAGGAGTGAATCTCTCAATTCATAGGTCTCATTGAGATATGTAAGGTATCCTTGAAAAGCTCTCTCTTGGAAACAGCTTTTCTTGGATAGCACTTGATCGAGGATTCGACATACTAAGCATGTGTGAGAATGAGGCTCAAGATACTAAGGTTGAAAACAAGGGGTATGCACACAAATGTTATTGCCTCGAATGGTGGCACCAAGGAAGGCCATCTTTATGGATAATTGCTCCAATGGATGTGCCCCAAGTGCATCTAGCCCTCTAGGTAGCCAACCTAAGGGCATGAGCCCAAGGTGATGTGTTAAGAACCTAATCCTTGCATTAGAGAGATATACTTTTGACTCTCCACCCAATCGGCCATTATATAAATCCTTGGGCTAATGGTGACCTCTGGAGTAACCAGAGCTACTTCCACATGTGTTCACTACACTCTTTATCTTTAAAGGTGGCTCTAAAGAAGTGAAACTTATAGAAGCTCTAGATCTCTTGGCCAAAACTCTCTCCCATATGCACTCACGCGATTTGAACCCAAGACCATCTCCATCACAATAGTTAGACTTAACCATTAGGTTAAGCTTATGATTTCATCTAATAATCTAGAAGCACCTAATGTTTTGATCAACTTAGAACCTTTTTCCAAGCTACTTTATAATATCTCCCCCTTGAAGAACATTTTCTTCCTCAAAAATATGCTTCAAGGTACAACTATATCGTAGTTTTTCCCCCATTCCCATGGTCCAACTGAGGAACATGGTTTTCACCTCTCTTATTCATCTCTTTAAATAGAAGGGCATATGTTGTGGAAAGTCCATAAGCTCCACCAAAAACTCAACTAAGTAACTAACTAGCAAGCTAACACTAGTGAGAGAGATTGTAATAAGCCTTTCAATAGTGAAATAAATCATTTTGAACTTTTTGAATTACATTGTGGGGATAATCCCTAGAACGAATAATTAGGTCATCTTATGCATGTAGGCAAAATTTAAGGATAACACATTCTATATTCTCTCTCTAAACGTTATCTAATCATGTTTTCTGGTTGAAAATTGAACGTGAAGATGAAAAAATCAAGGGAAATGTTGTGTGAGAGAAAGGTAGAGCATGCATAAGAGACTAAAAGTGTCTCTCTGAATTTTTTTGTGAATCATGTATTAAGTACCTCATTTAAGGCTAAGTGGATTTTCTCTTGTGCAAGATCAGTCTATCTCTTCCACTATTCTTGAGTATCAGAAACTTGTGATTGAGGAAACCCTACAAGTGGTATCACAGTAGAATCGATCCTCGGGAATGATGGAAGGTTTGACACAAAAGATCCGTGAGAAAGAGGAGCTTATTTGTTGGAGTTAGACGTATGTTGTTCGCATGGAGCACAACACACGATACTGAATGTATTACTAGAGAATGTACAAAGATAAGTAACCCATTAGGGCAATAGGTGTATATACAAGCCGGGGGAAAAAAACCTCCTAACGAGGGAAAAGATTTCCCAAGCGGTCCTAGTGTGTTCACACACATCACTACCTAAATATATCAACAAATCCCCCCTGGGAGTGATGCGGTGAACAAGGAGTTGGCACTCATGTATAAGGAAGTGCCAAGCTATGTGGAAATCACTCCACAAAAGGAAGTAAGCCCAAAGTCTTGCAGAAGCTTCAAACTTCTCCCTAGGCAAAGCCTTCGTGAAAAGGTCTGCAATGCTCTCTTGCGTGGGCACATATGCCAAGTTGATATCCCCAGCAGAGAACCTCTCCCTAACATAGTGATAATGCACCTCAATGTGCTTAGTGCGAGCATGGAACACAAGGTTCCTCGCAACTGTCAATGCAGTTTAACTGTCAATGAAGATGGTGGTGGCAGAAGTCTGACCAACACCCAAATCAGCCATAAGGCATCTGAGCCACACACGCTCAACAGTCGCTGTGAAAGCTGCCCTATACTCGGCTTCACAACTAGAAGTGACCACAGTAGGATCCTTCTTGCTCAACCAAGATATACATGAGCTACCAAGCATGAAGCAAAAGCCACTAGTGGACACACGAGTGTCATAGCAACCAGCCCAATCAGAGTCAGAAAAAGCATGCAAATCTGGCGGTAGTGATCCCCCCTTGGGATAAAACAACCCAAGTAGCCGAGTACCACTCAAATAGCAAAAGATGCACTTAACCACCTGCCAATGCTTGACTCCTAGGCAATGCATAAACCTGCTCATCTGGGAGACAGCAAACAGAATGTCTGGCCGAGTAATGCATAAGTAAATCAAGCATCCAATAGCCTGCTGATAGAGAATAGCATCAAATGCATCTCCAGCATCATGAAGACTCAATCGTAAACCTGTCTCCATAGGAGTGGCAATAGGCTTACAGTCTTCAAGGCCAAAATGCTACAATAATGTGTCAATATATTTCATTTGACACAAAGCCATTCCACCATCAACTTGCATAAATTGAATGCCCAAATAGTGATGCAAATGCCCCAAATCAGACATCTCAAATGAGGCATGCAAATCAGCCTTAAAATCAACAATATGCTTCTCAATAGGACCAATGAGCAGCATGTCGTCAACATAGACAACAATGATCAGAACCACATCATTAGCACGCTTAACATATAAGGTGCTTTCAGTTGGACTATTCTCAAAACCATGTGCAATCAGATAGGCATGTATCTTCTCATACCAAGCACGTGGTGCTTGCTTTAAACCATATAATGCCTTCTTTAACCTACACACCTGGTTTTCATGCCCTTTTTGCACAAAGCCACGGGCTGAAAAACATACACTTCTTCATGCAAGTCACCATTCAAAAATGTTGTTTTAATGTCCAACTGATGTACATTCCAACCACGATGAGCTACAAGTGCACAAATGCTCCGAACAGTAGTCATACAACATGTAGGTGCAAAGGACTCATCAAAATCAATGCCTCTTTCCTATGCATAACCCTTTGCCGAAAGCCGAGCCTTATACCTATCAACTGTACCATCCGGTTTATGCTTCAGCTTGTATACCCACCTAGTGCCAATGGCCTTCTTGCTTGGAGGCAAGTCACATAAAGACCAAGTACCATTCTTCATTATAACATCATATTCAGATTGCATAGCAACCATCCAATTTTCTGAATTTTGTGCTTCATCAAACAAAACAGGCTCATTCTCATCACAGAGACTAGATGCATCCATAGCATAGCAATCTGATGCAAAAGAGGCACTATGAGAGCCTGAACGAGTACGATATGACAGAGATGCAGCTAATTTGCTATCACGCAAAGTTTGCACCAGCCATTTTGGCATAGTTTTTGCCTCCTTAATATCAGCTCTCTCATCAACTGGTGCATCATGTAAATCTGCATCAGAAATGGAATGATTTGCATTATCACATGAAACCTGCAAAGGTTGAAAAGTTGCCTCATTGGGACCAGCACTAGACTGTCCACCTGTAAAAAGAGGCAGCAAAGTATCATACATGTCTTTGGAGCTAACAGATGTTTCCTTAGTACATGAAAGCAATGGCTAAATAGCATCTTCCACAAAAACAACATCACGCACTAATGCATATGCCAAACAACCAAAAACACACAGATGAGCAACAGATGGCTTGCGATCATGCCAAGCCTCATATGGAGTGATAGACTACAACGCTTTAGTGGGACACCTCTTCAGTACATATGTTGCACACATGATAGCCTCAAGCCAGAAACTATGTGGTAAAGCCTGACTCTTGACTATACACCTCGCCATCTCCATGAGTGACCTCTTCTTTCATTCAGCAACTCCATTCTGTTGAGGTGTATATGTCACTGTACATTGGTGTTTTATCCCACGATCAGCTAGAAATGCATTAAAATTAGAAGAAATATATTCCCCCCCCTCGATCAGAACGGAGGGTGCCCATTTTACATGCTGACAAATTTTCAACCAAAGCCAAAATTTTTTTGAAGCACATGAACACTTCGGGCTTTGTCTTCAATGGATATACCCAGGCATGCTTGGAAAAATCATCGATGAAAGTCACGAAGTAAAGATAATTCCCAAAAGAAGGTGTCTGCATAGGACCACAAAGATCACTATGTACAAGCTTCAATTTTTGAGTAGCCTGAACCGAACCATCTTTTGGAAAGGATGAACGCTGCATTTTGCCCAAAATACAGCCTTCACAAACATGTTTTCCAGGCACCTCAAGTTTGGGCAAAGAGGACACCATTTCAGATTTTTGGAGGCGTAGCAGACTAGCAAAATTCAGATGACCAAAGCGTGCATGCCAAAGCTTTGCATCTCACATAGCCTGAGAATCATTTACTGCACATGCCAAATCATTTACAGATCTTTCATAGTCTATGAGCTTATACTGCCCACAACATAGAATGCCAGAAGCAATAATCACATCGCCATTCGACATATCATAAAATGTACGCCTGTCATCAACAAATTTCACAACCAAGCCAATCTTGGCTAATGCAGAAACAGATAACAGGTTCTTCTTGATCCCTAACACAAATAAAGCATTTGACAAAGTGAAAGAACTACCATCAGCAGTAGTCAAAATGAACTTACCAACTCCCATAACAGGATAAGAGGAGTTGTTGGTGCATGTAATAGTATTCCCTATAGGGGCAGGCTCGAGTGAAGAGAAGAAACTGCGTTGCGAGGTAATATGTTTGGTCTCCCCACTGTCAAAATACCAAACATCTGAGTCTACTGCAGACATGCACTGCTCATGAGAAGATGGGTCAAAACTGCAGACAGTAGTAAACGCCCATTCTTCTTCCTACACAAGATTAGCAGACTCTGTTTTTGGTGTAGAGGCCTCTGTAACAACCACTCTAGCCTCTTTCTTCTTTGCCTCTTTAGCAGCCAGTTTTGGACAGTTCTTTATGATATGATCATTCCCTTTACAGTACTTAAAAAAAAATTCTGCTTTTCTGATTTCTTCTCATCTTTATCTTCCTTCTTCGAATGTGTAGAATTAGCAGATTTCTGCTTACTAGTTGAAGAGCTCCATTTTACTTTGCCCTTCTGACTAGCTAGGAAAGCTTGATCTGTAACTCGCATAATGGACCTGTTTTGCCTGGACTGATCTTCTTGCAACAGAACAGAGACTAACTCCTCAAATGATAAGGCATTTGGATTGCCTTTCATCATCAATCGAAGAGTAGAAGCAAAACTCTAATATGAATCAGAAAGACCATTCAGAATGGTCTACACAAGTGAGCTATCTGGTATAACCTCATCAGCAGAAATCAATTGTTCCTTCAAGTCTTTGATCTTTGTTAGGAAACTTTCCGTAGAATCACCTTCATTCATGTACTCACTCTCCAACTGTTTTCGGAGGTAAGCAACACGAACCTCATTCCTAGCTTGCTACAATGTGGTAAGTGTATCCCAAGCATCCTTAGTTGTTCTGCAAGAGCGAATGTGAGGAATAATGGCACGTTTGATAGACAAAGCTATCAATGCATGTGCTTGGGTATCTCTATCATTCCAGCGAACTGCTCTCTAGTAGGTGCAGCAGAAACCGCAGCACGAATAGGAACATGCAGAATACCATCATCTTTGACACCTTCTGCATCAGCTTCAGTACCTGCAGTTGTAATAGTTGCACGTATGATAGGACGTTTTTCGACAGCCTACACAATGTTCCACATTCCTTTTGCAACCAACACATGTCGCATCATATAAGCCCATAAGGGGTAGTTGGTACGATCCAACTTATCCTCAACAGCCAACATACGGAATACATCACTGCTTCCAGCCATGGCCGATGACTAAGATACCTTGATGCAAAAAATTGATTGTATCTCAAAAAGTTGAACAAAACTACCCATACGAATTTTGCTACACCTGTAGCAGACTTCGAGACACTTATACTAGCGAACAGAAACTCGTATATACCTTTGGCACAAAAAGACACAATAGCCTGCACAAGCACTGTGATAGTGCGTTTGGAGGCCGAAACGAGCTCAGATCGCAATTTTGGCACCAGATAGCAAAGTTGTTTTGATCTCGAAAACACGCTAAGTATGCTCACCAAAATTCGTGCGATTTTGAGACTGCAAACGGAGGAGTGTTGACGGTGCCCTAGATGAAGCGACGACCTGCTCTGATACCAATTGTTGGAGTTAGACGTATACGTAAGCACGCGAACAACACAAGGAAGAAGAAGAAGCTTGGAGCACAACACACAATACTGAATGTATTACTAAAGAATGTACAAAGATAAGTAGCCCATTAGGGCAATAGGCGTATATACAAGCTGGGGAAAAAAACCTCCTAAAGAGGGAAAAAAGTGCCCCAGCGATCCTAGTGTGTTCACACACCACTACCTAAATATATCAACATTATTTAGAAGCTTCTTGGAGAATTATGCAAAGAATGAGATGGAAAGCAACTGAAAGGCACAACAAATTTGTTCGTGGAGCTAAATGATGAAGTGGATGAAGGTGCAGGAACATCTAGTGTGCATAGAGGAAGACAAAAACACAATTACAAAGATATGGAGATGGGTGATTTTGCCCTCAACCAAGTGTTCAAGAAGGCAAAATTGAATGATTTTGATGGTGAGAAAAAAAGCGATGAAGATCTAGAGGCATGAATTGAAGAGCTAGAGCATTTCTTTGATCTTTGATAATTCAATGAGGAATCCAAGGCAAAGGTTAAAATTTTACACCTTCTTGGCATCGCAAAGTTATGGTGGAAGTCCTATATGCAGACCCTGATGCATTTTGGTTCAATTCTATGGAAAGAATTTAGAGAGCAAGTAGAAAAACATTATTGTTCTCTACACTACCATATGGAGAAGAAGATGGAGTTCTATAATTTTTGACAACACGAGAGTGACGAACATAGCTTGTCTATTGATGAGTGCAAAGAAAATTTCCTACGACTTCATAAATATGCATTGGAGGTTAGTGGCGATGCTTTGAAGAGCAAGTTTATTGAAGGGCATAGTGAGGATCTTTTCTATCAAGTGAAGGGATCTGGATGTGTTGATTTTCTAGATGTTGTTGCGATGGCCAAGAATTTTGAGAAATGGAAAAGTTCAATTCGCAAAAGGTGAATGGAACAATTCAAAGAAGACTTCATCTTCTAATAATCAAGGTAAGAATCTTGTTCAAGTGAAAATCAAAGGAGGCATCAACCCATCCACTAGCAATAAGACCCTGATTTTATTGAGTAGGCAAAAATACTCGATTTGTATTTTCGTTGCGAGGAGCAAGGGCATCGGACATATGAACGCCCAAACAAGGCAATCTTTCAGCCTGCACAATCAAAGGTGATAAACATCATTGAGGAATGTGCAACAATTGAGAAATCAGATGATGGAGGTAAGTGCCCTAACTCTACTTTACATTGCATGGTGGCTAGTTCATTTCCAAGGGCTTCTATAATTACAATTTTGGGCATGATGTCTACACATAGAATCATATTTTTGATTGATTTGCATAGTATGAATTGTTTTCTATCTTTCAAATTGGTATATAATTTAAGGATACCCCTAAATATATAGATAACAAGACTTGTGGAGATGGCCAATGGACGACTACACTATATGAAAGGATACATAGAAAATCTTGCATTTACTTTTTTTGATATGTGCTTTTCTGGGAGTTTCCATGTGATTGAAATGAAACAGAATGATGCAATTATAGGCATGGACTAGTTAGTTCAAAATTCTGCAATTGATTGCGAACAAAGAACAATCACTTTAGGGCTATACAATGAATTTATCCACATTCTAGGTGATGTGCATAATCCTAAGCCTATTCTCATTTCTCCTATGTTGATAATTAGAGGTATACATGATGAGTGTAGAACATTTGTAGTGTATGTGAACAATTTGCATGAGGAAGATAATGATGAAAATCTTTCAAGCAATCTAGAAAATCTCCTGAAAGTATATGCAGCTGTGTTTCTAGAAGACTTGCCTGGTATACTTCCACCTAGGCAGATTGACCATGCCATCAACTTGTATACGAAGACCAAACCATATTCTAGAGCACCTTATAGATTTAACATAGATGAAATAAAGGAGCTTAAGATTCAATTATATGATCTTTTGAAGAAAGGCTTGATAAGACCGAGTGTTTCACCTTGGGGAGCACCTATTTCATTTCATAAGAAGAAAGACGGCTCTTATAGATTATGTATTGACTATAGGGGGTTGAATAAAAGAACAATTAAAAATAAGTACCCACTTCCTCACATAGATGACTTGTTAGGTCAATTAAATGGAGTGACTGTATTCACTAAGATTGACTTGAGATCTAGTTATCACCATATTGGGTTCAAAACAGAAGACATACCCAAGATAACTTTTCGAACACGTTATGGCCACTACGAGTTTATGGTTTTACCTTTTGGATTAACAAATGCTCCTGATGCATTCATGTGCTTGATGAATAGTATTTTTCATGATTATCTATATGAATTCATCTTAGTATTTCTTGATGATATATTTGTACACTCTAAAGATGATGATGAGCATGCTGTACATCTCAAGAAGACTTTGAAAACTCTTAGAGAACACAAATTGTATGGAAAAAAGACTAAATGTTTCTTTGCTAAAGATAAACTTATGTATCTAGGAAGAGTCATTTCTAAAGAGGGAATGTTATACTTTATGGGATATTTGGAATGAAGGTGTAATGCCTTGAGGATTTTAATGTGTTTTGTGTTTTGATTTAGCAGGTGAAGATCCATGAGGGTGTGAACGCGCATGGACTTGGAGATATTTAGAAGAATATTTTTAGAAGATGGTTATTTTTAGTTATTTTTGTAAAAAATAATGGATCGCTTTAGAAAGCGACGTTTTTGTAAAAATAGAAAATTACGAACTTGTAAATAAAGCAAAAACACGCTTTTCGGAGCGCGGCCCTCATGTATCTTCTATTCAGGACGTAATAGGAATTTACTATAAATACGCATGCTCTGGTAGAGTGTCCATCAGAGCATGTGGGGGGAGATTGTACCCAATTTGGTGTCGTCTCTTATCTCTTTTTGTCTTTGAGTATTTTTTTCTCTGCGTTTGTACGTCTGTTATTCTCTGCGTTCGTGCGTCTGTGGTACCTGGGGCAACAGTGGTATCAGAGCCAAGACGTTCGCGGAGGTGGTTGCAGGGTTTGATTGCGATTTGCAGCATTCGGGTCTGTTCGCGATTCGGCGTTCATCTCAGCCGTCTGATCCAGTTGCGGCGTTTGATTGCGATTTGTGGCATCTAGTCCGTTCGCGAATCGGCGTCCATCTCAACCGTCTGGTCCAGGTTTTTCGTTCATTAAGTTTTTTTTGAAGTTTTTTTTTTGGTTTTAGTTCGTCGGTCAAGTTTTTCGAATTTCACACTGTCACACTCTGTACCCTCTGTACCCCCTGTGCTCACTGTGCTCTCTGTACCCTCTGTACCCCCTGTGCTCACTGTGCTCTCTGTGCTCTCTGTACCCTCTGTACCCCCTGTGCTCCTTTTCGGTTACTCCTTCGGCTTACTTTAAGGCGTCGACTAAGGCATAGAACTATGGCATAACTTTGGCATCTTTGGCATCTTTGGCTTCTCTGGCACTCATGGTTCTCTTGGTTCTCTTGGTTCCGTTGGCAGTCGTTGGCTACGCGCGAACCAATTCTAACATATGAGTGGCAATAAGGGCTTAGTTATTTCTTTAGTTAGCCTAGTTAACCCACATAGTTCCTTATTTAGTATGTAGGGGATTTGAACCCACAACCTCATACTACCAAGAGATAAGTTTTATCCACTAGGCTATTTCCTCTTTTTGATACTCTATTCCTTTTAATAAATATTTAACATAACTTTTATCTCTCTCTCCTTTTATTTATTTGTTTATTTATTTATTTATTTTTATTTTATTTTTCTTTTATTTATTTATCACAATACTTCTATTTATTTATTAATAATACTATTATGATTATTATTATTATTATTATTATTATTAGTAGTTATTTAAATGTTATTGTTAAACGTCTTTTCCTATGTTTAGACCTAGGTTTTGCATCTTTCCATACGGCCATGGACACTACTCAAAATATCGATGATTTTAGTTCCTCACCCCTCCCTGGGGTATCAATTGAGCAACAAGTCAAACTTTTACGACATGAACTTCAACATGCCCAAAATGAAATAAAAGAACGTGATGTTGCACTCCAACAACTACAAAGCGATGACAATAACCTAGTCCGGGTAGTGAAGGCCATTATTACTGCCTACTTTTCAACGACCACCTATTTTTCAACGACCTCCTCAATCCACTTTTTCCCCAATCCCCAAGACAAACCCCTTACACCCTACCAAACCTCCAACCTTTCAAACTACGACGATGGATGCCCAACAAAAGAGGTCTCGTATCATTTGTTGGAATTGTGGTAAGATTGGTCATACCAAAGCTAGATGTAGGTTCCCAACTAACCACATGCAACCTGGCGGAGCTAAAGTACATAACATGGAGGTGGTTCCTGAAGATATTCAATTTGAAGACATTCAACCTGATTGGACTGAAGACGCATTGGAGCAGGATCTAAGTACCTTGGGTAACACAATTTCTATTCATTCTTTACTTTGCATGCAAGGTACTATTAATGGTAAAGTTGTTAATATTTTACATGATGATGGTAGTTCACATGATTTTATTTCTCACATATTAGTCAAAGATCTCCAATTAACCCCACTTCCTTCTATGTACAAAGTTAAAGCTGCATTCCAAGGAAACAGATATAATGTTACAAGTTCAAATTTGTATAGGCTCATACATGGATAAACGCACATTCTTAATTGCTCCTTTACAGTCCTATGATGTTATACTTGGTATGCCTTTTCGTCACCATTATAATCCATGCATTGATTATCATACACACACCATGCGTTTTAAGTTTAACAATCAAGATATCTATTTGTCTGCAATACATGATTTCCAACCATTCCCATTAATTAGTCATACACAAGTAAAACGTGCATTCCGAAAAGGCTACAATTCATGTATTGTTTTTGTCAATAACATAGTCGATTATATACATACACTTCCTAATACCCATAAATCATTTATGGATTCTTATAAGGATTGTTTTATGGCTGATTTTCGTTCTAAACTACCACCTTCGAGAGGATCCCTTGATCATAGTATAGACTTAATTCCTGGTAGTTCTCCTCCCCATAAAGCACCTTATAGGCATGGACCTTTGCATCAACAAGAAATAACCAATCAAGTTAAGGATTTACTTCACAAAGGACTTATCAGGCCTAGTTCTTCTCCCTTTGGAGCACCTGTTCTTTTAGTAGAGAAGAAGAACAAGACTTATAGGATGTGCATTGATTATAGAGCACTCAATAAGATCACAATAAAAAATAGATATCCTATTCCTAGGATAGATGATTTATTAGATAAACTTCGTGGAGCACGTGTCTTTAGTAAAATTGATCTTAAATCTGGGTATCATCAAATAAGAATGTCACCAAATGATATTTTTAAGACTGCCTTTCGAACTCAGACCGGTCACTTTGAATTCATGGTAATGCCTTTTGGACTTACCAATGCACCTGCTACATTTGCACGCATGATGAATAATATTTTTCTTGAATACCAAGCTTTTGTTCTTGTTTTCTTCGATGACATACTTGTCTATAGTAAGAATGATGTGACCATGAAGAGCATTTAGCAATAGTTTTTAATTTGTTACGCGCCAACCAACTTTATGCAAATCCTGAAAAGAGTTACTTTTTCCAAAGAGAATTAGAGTACTTAGGCCATATTGTTTCAAGTCAAGGAGTTCATGTAGATCCAAAGAAGATTAAAGTAATTAAAGAATGGCCTATACCACAATCGATGAATGATGTTCGCTCTTTTCTTGGATTAGCTAGTTTTTATAGAAAGTTTGTAAAAGGTTTTTCTTATTTAGCCCTCCCACTCACTTTATTATTAAAGAAAAAGTTAAAATTTGCATGGGGATTGCCACAACAACAATATTTTGAAAAACTTAAACAATCACTTTCTCATGCACTTGTTTTGCAATTACCTAATTTTACACAACCTTTCCATGTAGTTACAGATGCTAGTGGCTCAGGTATAGGTGCTATATTGATGCAAAATGATCATCCCATTGCATTTGAAAGTAGGAAGCTTAAACCTTCTGAAAAGAACTACAGTACATATGATAAAGAACTTTTGGCAGTTGTACATGCTTTAAAAATTTGGAAACATTATCTCATGGGTACAGAAGTCATAATCAAAACCGACCAACAAGCTATTAAACATTTACTCAATCAACCATTGATTTTAGATCGACATATCAAATGGGCTTCATACATACAAAATTTTCAGCCTATGATTCAATATCAACCTGGCAAAGCTAATGTTGTAGCAAATGCCCTGAGTCGTTTTCCATCCCCACAAACAAATATTGTTTTTATTAATAACATTTCTGTGGTTCATATTCATTCATTTCATGACATGATTCTTACATATGCATCTAATTTATATTTCTCCCAAACATGGAATGCTTTCAATAATTCTACTACATTTAGTGAAGACCATTACACATTTCATAATGGATTCTTGTATTTTGATCATAAGCTATGTATTACACAAGATTTTAAAGAATTTGTTATGAAAGAGATGCATGAACCGTACTGTTTCTACATGTAAAGAATTCTTCTTTTGGCCAAATATGGAAAAGGATATTACACAATATGTTTCGCAATGCATTGTTTGTCAACGTGTCAAAAGACATCATGGTAAAGCATTTGGATTATTAATGCCACTTCCCATACCTAATGGGCCATGGGAACAAATTTCTATGGATTTTATTACTGGTCTTCCGACAACTTCATCACATCATGATATGATTTGGACAATTGTTGATAGGTTTAGTAAACAAGCATATTTCATTCCTTGTACGAAAACTCTTTCTGCACCTCAAGCTGCCAAATTATTTATTAAATGTATTTTTCCACATCATGGTTTTCCAAAAGTAATTTTATCCGATCGTGATGTTCGTTTTTGTAATCACTTTTGGGTTGCATTATTTAAAAATTTAGGCTCTAAAATAGATTTTAGTTCTGCATTTCATCCTGAAAGTAATGGGCAAAGTGAAGCTACGAATAGTACTATTTTGGATCTATTACGTTGTTATTCTTTAGATAATCCAACTAATTGGGATGAGAAACTTTCTTTACTCCAATTTGCATATAATAACACAACACATACCACTACTGGACGTGCACCAAATGAAATTGTGTATGGTAAAAAGCTTCCTATTCCCATGTCTATCATTCAAACTGACATACCTATGGCTGATTCTTTTGCACAAGATCATATTTCTATACTTCATGAGGTTCATGAGCATATTAAAAAGAGTCAGGAACGTTATACCCGTAATATTAATAAGAAACGAGCAGCTAAACAATTTAATGAAAATGATTATCTTTGGTTACGCATAATTAAACGACGTTTGAAAAATATTCTACAACATCCTAAGGTAAAACTTACATCACGCTATTATGGACCTTTCCGTATTATTCAGAAAATTAATGAGAATGCTTTTAGATTAGATATACCTTGTCATTGGAATATTCATAATTCTTTTCATATCAGTTTATTGAAACCATTTAAAGGAATTTTACCACTCATTCCTATTTTGGATGATCCTCCATTGTTAGAAGAGGATGCTGAAGTTTTAATTCCAGAAAAAATACTTGATCATGATGTTACTACTACACGCACAGGTAACCAATACCATAGATATTTGATTAAATATAAAAATCATTCATTCGAAGAATCACAATGGATTCACAAAACATCACTAATTCCACATTATCATCATTTGATTTCTGCTTATCATTCACAATCACATTAAATTCCAGTTTTCCAGTTCCATGCATGTTTTTTTTATTTACATGGCACATGCCTATGATTGTTCAGTGATGCGACATGTGATTGGCCATCCATGTCTATTTTATTTTTTTATCAACTGAGGTCAGTTGCTCGTCAACTGGGCGGCATGTTATACTTTATGGGATATTTGGAATGAAGGTGTAATGCCTTGAGGATTTTAATGTGTTTTGTGTTTTGATTTAGCAGGTGAAGATCCATGAGGGTGTAAACGCGCATGGACTTGGAGATATTTAGAAGAATATTTTTAGAAGATGGTTATTTTTAGTTATTTTTGTAAAAAATAATGGATCGCTTTAGAAAGTGACGTTTTTGTAAAAATAGAAAATTACGAACTTGTAAATAAAGCAAAAACACGCTTTTCGGAGCGCGGCCCTCATGTATCTTCTATTCAGGACGTAATAGGAATTTACTATAAATACGCATGCTCTGGTAGAGTGTCCATTAGAGCATGTGGGGGGAGATTGTACCCAATTTGGTGTCGTCTCTTATCTCTTTCTGTCTTTGAGTATTTTTTTCTCTGCGTTCGTACATTAGTTATTCTCTGCGTTCGTGCGTCTGTGGTACCTGGGGCAACAGGGAATTCATATAGACCATGATAAAGTGAAAACAATAATTGATTGGCCAATTCTTAAAACTATAAGGGATGTTAGAAGTGTTTTAGGATTGGTGCAATATGAAAGAGCACATATTAAGGATTTCTCAAAGATAGCTAATCCCCTCACATATTTGACTAAAAAGACTACAAGATGTGTGTGGAGTGATGCCTATCAAAAATCATTTGAATCATTGAAACCAAAAGTCATTAAAAATTGTGTTTATGAAAATTCCAAAAATGGGAAAGCCATTTGTGGTTGCATGTGATGCAAGTGGTAGTCAGATAGGATGTGTTCTTTCACAGAATGTAATAGAAGGTTAGAAGCATCAAGAAACAAGAAGGCCAAAGAAAAGGATTAGAAGGAGCAAGGACATGGAACCATTATGCAGATGCGGCAAAGAATAGGCCTAATCAATTTTTCATAAGTTATTTTCAACCAAGAGCGATTTTCATCACTACACCAACATTGTAAATAACATTTTTGATAGCTTTAGCTCCATTTTGTCCAAGTCAAGGAGTCCTTGAGCTTGCCGAGTACTAGAAGTAGCCACACACCAATTTTCATAATTTTTGGACTCCATTTGAGCCCTCAAATAAGCCCTGTACCTAATTTTTAATTAGGCCGAACACTAGATATGGACAGGGCCAAAGCTAGTGAAAAACTATAAAAAGAGCTAGAGAGCTCATTTTTTAGGTTGCTTGGTAGAGAATGAAGCTTTTGTGATAGAGATCGTTTGTAATTGAAAGCACTCCATTGTTCCTCTCTTTGTTTTTTCCTTGTATATGTGCGCGCATGTGTGTATGTGTGTGCATGCTTGTGTGTTTCACACACACGCACTTTGTGCCTTCACTTGCTCATGGTCATCACACCAATTCTCACATCTCCACAGATTGACATTTATGAGGTGGATCTCCTCATGTTGGTACTCATCATTGTGTTAGAGTGACACCAAATTTGGCACCATTGCTGGGGAGCGAGCTTTGAAGACGAGCGTGTGATGGTAAGACATAGAGTTGTGATGTTGGAGTCATAGGCAATTTCTTTACTTTTCATTATTTTTTCTTACTTTCTTCACCACCATTATCATCATCCTCCTCCTCACATCTCCCACCTCCACTTCCTTCTTCATTGAATTTTTCAGTTTTTGGTCATATCCCCTTCCCTAGCTCATTCCCCTCATTCCATTTGTGAGAGAGAGCAAGAGAGAGCTTGTGTGCATTTAGTTTATTGTTTTTTGTGAGCTTTTGTTGTAGGTTTCGGTTGTATCTTTAATAAAGTGAAAGGTAAGAGATGGTTGAACCACACATTTAACAAATAGGAGATGGTTGAACTACACCCTAAGAGAGAGGATTAGGAAGTAGTCCTCAACCATGGCTTTTGGGGCAAGCGGTTTGCCCATCACATCCCTAACCAAGAGGTTGTGAGTTCAATTCCTTACATTGGTATCATAGTCTAGGAAGTAGGCTTGGGAAAGGTTGATTGACCTAACGGCCTCTAAAAAAGGCACTTGGGCATTCTCTTTATGAAAGGGTACAAAGTTCTAAACGTCGCTTTCACAAGTTAGCCTAACAAAGATTGAGGTGTATCTTTCAATCTGTAGGTCAAATTGAGGCATGTAAGATACCATTGGAAAGCTCTCGGAACAAACTTTCCAAATCTAACGAGATAGATAGAAAGTGTAAAGCCCTTGGGAAGCCATGATTGGCACTTGATTGAGGGTTCAAGATGCCAAACATCGATGAGAAAAAGGTTCAAGACTAAGGTTGAGAACAAGGGTGCAAGACACCAAGGTTGCGAACAAGAAGGTTCAAGACACCAAGGTTGAGAGCAAGGATTCAAGAGACCAAGGTTGCAAACAAGGTTCAAGAAACTGTGTGAGGTTGAGGACATCAATTCAAGGGTACCTAGGGAGTTCAAGGGGTTAATCACCGAGGCTAGAGGGATACAAGAGCAGATCATTGAGAACAATGATTGGCCAAGGGGGGAAGAATGTAATAAAGTGATAGGTAAGAGATGGTTGAACCACACCCTTGAAAGATAGGAGATGGTTGAACTACACCTAAGAGAGAGGATTAGGAAGTAATCCTCAACCATGGCTTTTGGGGCAAGTGGTTAGCCCATCACACTCCTAACCAAGAGGTTGTGAGTTCAATTCCTTACAGTATCATCATCTCCAATAGCTTTCACAGGTACGACAGATCTCTGCACAATTTTTATGCCACGATAAACTACACCGCTACAACATCCCAAATCAATAGAAACATCCTAAAAATATACATTCTTTTGTCTATCATGATAGACCAAAACCATAATAGACACTTATCTATCGCGATAGACTGAAATCCACGAGACACTCATCTATCACGATAGACAATACCCCACGATAGACACCAGTCTATTACGAAAGACACTGTCTATCGTGATAGATAGGACCTCATGATAGACACCAGTCTATCATGATAGATAGAAGGCCATGACAGATGACAAATAGCATCTATCACGATAGGTAGGACCCCATGATAGACACTTGTCTATCACAATAGACAGAACCCACGATAGACACTCATCTATCATGAAAGACACCATCTATCACGGTAAACATCCATCTATCACGACAGAGAGAAGGCCACGACAGATGATAGATAGCATCTATCATGATAGAGAGTGTTACACTTATGTGTTCCTCGTGTAGCTTTGATGTGAACCTTTTCCCTATACATGGGCACTTTTTACTCTAGTGCTGGCTAGAGGTTTTTTCCCATGTTACCACATACTTGATACTCTCATATGTGGTGGTACTTTGTACTTAGGGATATTATTCAGCTCTTACTTCAGTTCAGTTCATCGATCAATAGAGAGAGCTATTCCAGCCATCGTCTTCTCCGTGTGTCTTGCTGCGTTTGTGCTCCTTGTGTGTGCTTCTTGTGTGTCTCTCGCACTTCTACACACACCCAACAGTGGTATCAGAGCAGGTTCAGCTTCTTCTCAAGTTTCGGTTTTTCGCGTCGCGGCGCGCCCACTTTAACAGTGCAAATCGACTTCAGAGCATAGAAGTGTGAATTTCAGTAGCCCGGAAACATTTCCATCAGGTGCGCTGGAGTTTTACCCCTATTTTGAAGCCATTCGTGCAGTCAGAATCGCCATCAGAGTGACGGTTTGTGAGCTGAAATTTCAGCACTCATTTCAGTTTTCGTCGAAGTGAAGATTTTGTCACATTCTTGTTCCTTAGTGAATTGGCGGGCAGCAATGACTTGTTTGGCATGCTTCAAGCTGAAGATAAGCTTGATGGGACCAACTATCCGATGTGGTCTTACATGATGAAGCACGTTCTTGTTGCAAAACAACTTTGGAACATAGTGGCAGATGTAGATCGAAGACCGGCAGGTGCTTCTACTTCACAGTCTACTGTCACACATGGAGCTTCTTCTTCGAGTACAGTGGTTTCTCCTTCTCCACCTACACAGGATCAGCTTAGATGGGATGGAAAAGATGCTCAAGCTCATGCTTTGATTGCGCTTTCAGTGAAGCGTCATATAGTTCCACACATTCGGTCATGTTCTACATCACGACAGGCATGGGACACTCTTGCTTCTTTGTATGCCGTGCGTAATGAAGCACGTGTTGCATACTTGAGGAAGCAACTTGAGGATGTATGTATGGCTGAAAATGAGTCAGTGGATGTGTATGTGACACACATCAAGGACTTGAAAGAGCAATTGGCAAACATAGATGAGATCATTCCGGATGCATCACTCATTTCTACATTGTTGAAAGGATTACCGGAATCTTTTCAAAGCTTTGCTACTACACTTCGTTTGGTTGCAAAAGCAAATCCTAATATGTATGCATTTGATGAGGTTGTGTCTCTTCTTTTGCAAGAAGAGCAATCTAGAGTGAATAGGAGTGGTTTGATTGAAGGAACGCAAGCACTTGCTATCTCACAAAAGGGGAAAAGCAAGTATGGTTCAGCTTTTGGTTCATCAAAACCAAAGCCTCAAGCTTCCTCTTCCACTCATTCCTCTAATGATGGTGATTTGCAAAAGAAGAAGAGATGCAAATATTGCCGGAAGGCTGGTCATACTATTGATGAGTGTAGAAAGCTTGCTAAACGCAATGAAAAAAAGAAGGAATCGGGCATGTCTATTGCTGAAAATTCAGCAAATGCAAAGAATGATGAAGCTAACATGGCTCAAGATTTTTGGGCATGTGTTGTTACATGTCATTATGATGCTTCTTTACATTCTAAATGTATGGTTGTGAGTGAGGCTGATTCGGATTGGTTCTTTGATAGTAGTGCTTCAAAGCACATAACATCATGCAAAAGATTTTTTGCCTCTTTGAAAGATGCACCTAAAGGAGGACATGTGGTGTGTGCAAACAATGCCTCTTATCCTATCATTGGAGTAGGAGAAATTGAGCTTATGGCTGCAAATGGAGGTGTGATTCTCTTGAAAAATGCATTGTATGTGCCCGGTATCAAGAAGAACTTAATTTCAGTTCCGTTGATTGCCAAAGCTGGACTTCATGTACACTTTGTTGATGATAAGTGTATGGTTCATGATTTCAGCAATGGTGATGTTATCGTGATGTCTGGTACATTATGTGATGGTTTGTATCGCATGGATACATACAAGAGGGCTGCCTCGAATGCCTTGGTTGATCATACTTCTTCCATGGCTGAAATGGAGCTTTGGCATGCTCGTTTTGGTCATTTAAACTTCAATAGTTTGCTCTACTTGCAAAAGAAGGACATGGTTATTGGCTTGCCTACACTTGAGTCCATTGAAAAGCATGCATGTGAAGGTTGCATTCTTGGAAAAATGCATCGTGCTTCTTTTCCAAAAGATAGTCACACACACACTACAAGAAAATTGCAACTTGTTCATAGTGATGTATGTGGTCCGGTTAAGACTCCATCTTTTGGGAAGCATGTATATTTTGTTACCTTCATTGATGATGCTACTTGCCATACATGGGTGTATCCTATGAAAGGAAAGAATGAGGTATTTTCTTGCTTCAAAGCATTTTTAGCTATGGCTGAGAATTTTTCTTCACAAAAGCTTTTGACTCTACGCACGGATCGTGGTGGTGAGTACATGTCACATGAGTTTAATGCTTTTCTTCGTGAAAGAGGTATTTCACACCAATGTACGGTGCCATATACACCTCAACAAAATGGTGTTGCCGAGCGTAAAAATAGAACTTTACTTGAAATGGCACGATGTATGGTTAAAGGAAAGCATCTTCCTCATAAGTTTTGGATGGAAGCGGTCATGTGTGCAAATTATGTGTTGAATCGCTGCCCTACAAAAGCATTGAGAGTCATCACTCCTTATGAGGCTTGGAATGTTCATAAGCCTATGGTTAGTCATATGTGTGTGTTTGGTTGTTTGGCATATGCTCTTGTGCCATCACAACAACGTCACAAACTTGATGACAAGGCAAAGAAATGTATATTTGTTGGTTATAGTGCTGAAAGTAAGGGATACCGGTTGTACCATCCATTGACGAACACAATTATTGTGAGTCGAGATGTGGTATTTGCTGAAAATTCAATTTTCCCTCTACTTGAATGCAAAAAACTGCCAACAGTTAGCTCACAAGATGTGTTCGATACACTCATGCGTTTGTTCCAAAATGGTGCGCTTGACTATGGCCATGTAGACCAGCCAATTGAGGTTCAAAGGGCTGAAAAATTGCAGCCAAATAGGGCTGAAAATGTGGATAATTTTCATCCAAACATGGCTGAAAAAAATCAGCCAAAAAATGTCAAAACTGTTGGAAATTTCCAGCCACATATGGCTGAACATATGCAACAAAATATAGCTAAAACTGAGCATGAAATTCAGCCCACGCATGATGTACATATTGAAGATGTTTTACATACTGAACGCATGTCTATCAAGAGTGCACAATCTATGCCAAAGTGGCTGAAACAAACTTTGCAGGACAGCCAATTGAGTGCACCTTTACTTGGTAGAACAAGGTCAAGCTCTCACCATGCATCAAGTAATTTTGTGGATTATTCTCTTATTGCTACAGCATGTAATGAAGAGCCACTTTCTTTTGAAGATGCATGTGGCGATCCACAATGGATGAGTGCTATGCAATCAGAAATGGATTCCGTACATAGGAATGGTACTTGGGAGTTATGTGAATTGCCAAAAGGAAAGAATGCCATTGGTACAAAGTGGGTTTACAAAATTAAGAGAAAATATGATGGTAGCATTGATCGCTACAAAGCTAGATTGGTTGCCAAAGGATATGTGCAACAATATGGCATTGACTATGAGGAAACTTTTGCACCTACTTCACGCATGACTACCATTCGTACCGTGGTTGCATTGGCTGCCCATCGAGGTTGGAAAGTGCATCAATTGGACATAAAAACAGCCTTCTTGAATGGAGATTTGCAAGAAGAGGTCTATGTGAAGCAACCTCCTGGATTCGCTATGAAAGAGAAAGAGCATATGGTTTGTCGCTTGCATAAAGCTTTGTATGGTCTCAAGCAAGCTCCACGTGCATGGTATTACAAAATACATAAGCACTTGATTGCTCTTGGCTTCACATGTAGTCCGATTGAAAGCACACTCTATGTACACAAAAATGGGGCTGATCTTATAGTGCTTGTTCTTTATGTTGATGACATACTCTTGACTGGGTCATGTGATGCAAAACTTGACATTCTTATGGCTGATTTGCAGCATACTTTTGATGTCACTTATCTTGGTCTTTTGAGCTACTATCTTGGCATCCAGTTTGTATCCGTTGAGGGGGGAATTGTTATGCATCAAGCAAAGTATGTTGAAAAACTACTTCAGCGTTTTGACTTTGAGGATTGCAAGCCAGTTTCCACACCAGTTGAGACAGGATTTAGATTCTCAGTTGAGGATTCCAGTGATGCATTTGACACTTCTCTTTATCAACAGGCTGTGGGATGTCTTATATATGCATGCAACACAAGGCCGGATATACAGTATGCAGTTTCCCAGTTGAGTCGATTCATGCATAGCCCTGGCACTAAGCATTGGCAAGCGGTGAAACGTGTGTTTAGATATCTTCGAGGCACTTTGAGCTTAGGTCTCTTTTATGGCAAAGATGTTCAGCCATGCTTGCACACTTTTACAGATAGTGATTGGGCTGGTTGTTATGATACTCGCGTGTCCACTAGTGGTAATTGCTTTTTCCTTGGAGACTCATGCATATCTTGGTTGAGTAAGAAGCAACCTACAGTGGCCCTTGTGAAGCTGAGTACAGGGTAGTTTTCACAGCTACAGTGGAGTGTATATGGCTGAGATGCCTATTGATGGATCTTTGCATGGAGATTGATGCTGCTACGCATATTCTCACAGATAGTCAGAGTGCTTTGGCTGTTGCACGAAACCCAGTGTTTCATGCACGGACCAAACATATTGAGGTGCATTATCACTATGTGAGAGAGCGCCTTCATGCAAGAGATATTGATTTGGTATATGTGCCTACACAAGATAATGTGGCAGACATATTCACCAAAGCTCTTCCACGAGAAAAGTTTGAAGCTTTTCGCAAAGCTTTAGGCTTATTACCTTGTGGGGACTGATCTGTCACTCCCTGTATGTGTTCACATCATTCGCTGCAGGGGGGTTTGTTACACTTATGTGTTCCTCGTGTAGCTTTGATGTGAACCTTTTCCCTATACATGGGCACTTTTTACTCTAGTGCTGGCTAGAGGTTTTTTCACATGTTACCACATACTTGATACTCTCATATGTGGTGGTACTTTGTACTTAGGGATATTATTCAGCTCTTACTTGAGTTCAGTTCATCGATCAATAGAGAGAGCTATTCCAGCCATCGTCTTCTCCGTGTGTCTTGCTGCGTTTGTGCTCCTTGTGTGTGCTTCTTGTGTGTCTCTCGCACTTCTACACACACCCAACAGAGAGAACCCCACGACAAACACCCATCTATCATGACAAACAAAGCCCATGACAAACATGTGTCTATCATGACAGGAACCCATCTATCGTGACAGACAGCCACACATGATAGAGATTGCCTATCATGACAAACACCCGTCTATTGTGACAGACAACCATGCATAATAGAGGCCGTCTATCATGATAGACACCTATCATGATAGATAGGTCTATCGTGATAGACACCATCTATCGTGATAGACAGACAATTTTGACAAAAATTAAGGTGGTAATATTTTTCAAAATACCGAGACCTTAGAAAAATTCACAAATATTCTGAGAGCTTTTGTTTGTTTGTTTGACCCCTAGAAGCTTGAACTGACATAACTTCTTCATACAAAATCCATTTTTTGAGCTCTAGAGTAATTTGAGATAGGGTAATTTGAAGCTGACCTTCAAGTCGGATTAGGAAGCCAAGGGAGGTGCAGAGGGTTTTGCATCAATACAAGGGGAAATTTGGGTCATTGGAAAGTGCTTGAATCAAAATTATATGTCAATTACAATTAAAGTGTGATCTAAACTTGGGACTTTTACAGGTCCATCAAGAGTCAATCAAGGGTGTCAAAGCAAGGTCGCAAGTGTGTGAAAGCTTGGGAACATGTGTCCTTGGCTTTCAAGTGCAATCAAGGGAGAAACTACTTGATGTTGGAAGCATTCTTAACCCCCTCAGTCAATTCTCAAAATAAGCTAAGCATGACTAGTGATATTAACTAATTAGGGTGATGATAAGCATGACTTAAGTACAAGAAACCTGAAGTACTCAAGTGCAAGTATAAGTAGAATATTGTTGCAGCAAAACTTAAGGGAAAGAATATAAATTGGTCGACAAAAACCTCAAGTGTGATAACAATCAAGTATTCCTCATGATGTAAACTATTGGACAAGAAGTGACAATCCAAGTAAAATAAAAAGAACAAGTGATTGATACAAAGGGACATTGCAATGCAGTTGTACTCGAGAAATCAAGGTTTATTGATAAGGCTTATGAGCCTTAGATCAGGTAGACATATAGACTGAGATATACAAAGCACTAGATCTTTTGAGGCTAGTGTTAACCATACAGCTAGGTCGTGGGTTCAACAACTCAGTGATTACCCCTACGTATTGAGCTCAAAGACTAGTGACTCAAAAATGTCGTATAGCATGGAGAGACTAGTAGGTAGTTCTGGTGTTGCATACATAGAGAAGCTAGAAGGGGCATATAAGACTCAATTTGAGTACATTAGGACCAACCGATTAGGTGCTTGCATCTATGAGGATGCTTTGAGGAGACTTGATGTCCAACTTAGGAATCCGGATCAACCAGTTGGATTGGAACACCCAATAGTCAAGTTTGAAGAAGGCTCATACATTGATAAAGAGGGAACCATGTATGTAGTCACGAGCTTACTTGATAGAACTAATGAATTTGGAATTGTGATTCTAGAAACAAGGGTTGAAGACTTAAAACAAGGAACCCTAGGAGGAGAGCCTAGGACCCATAGAGGCAAATCAGTCTTAACTAGATTCATTACCCTAGAATGGATTCCCCAAGATAATAAGAGCATAGAGCTATTCTTGAACAGAGAAACACATTAGGCATTTTGGAGATATAAACCTAGCCAGCCTAATGAAGTGAGGATAGTCACCATATATGAACTTAAAGATCTTGATACACCAAGAAAGGTGGTATACTTAGACAACACCTCAAAGAGAGTGTTTGTGGTATCAGAGCATGGTAGGCATGCCTACACTTGGAAGGGTGAGTTTGTCTTTCCCCAACCAAGGTCAAGTGTCTCTTTTGGAAGACAGGGAGTTGGGACATCCCAAGCTCATGGAACTCAAAAGGACAAGAGTAGAGATAGACCTGAAGTGAGCTTTGCAATTGGAAGAGAAAGAACGAGAGTAGAAATAGGTAGAATGGATAATGAGAGGAATAGAGGCCCAAGAATTCCAAGAGGCATGGATGAGTTTCCCTTGCCAAGGCCTAGAGAACATCCAAGGATCTTGAGGCCTATAGAGTTGGCTAAGTCCATGAAGAACTACTTCGATGGCATAGGAGACCCATACGACCACGTAGCAGAGTTTAGGCCAGTTTTGAGATCTAAAAAAGTTCAAGACTTGCTCACTCAATACATGCTTTTGGCCTAACTCTCAAGAACATTGCCTTGACTTGGTTTCAACCACTTCACTAAAGGCAATTCAAAAACATTGACCAATTATTGGAAGCCTTCATTATCGAATTCTATAAGAGTGGCACTAGACACATGTCACATCATAAATTTGTGTGAGAACACCTCTTAGGTTGAGGTGGGAGAGATGCCACATGGCACCTATTTGGATGTATATCATATGGTAGAAGAACTTATGAGGTATGAACTTTTATGAGGATTAAAAGAGAGAAGTCATGAGAGGAGACTCTTACGTGAGTTATTACCTAGAGAACAATCTTATGATGGATGGATCAGGTGTGGCTGCGAGGAAAACCATCGAATGCTCTCTGTGCCAACAAAGACAGTACATAATACTGGTATCAAAGCAGGTAGGATTCACTTCTACAGCGAGTGTAGCAGCCGGGATTCAAATTTGTGCCACCTTGTAGAGAGGCTCCTGGGTTATCCACAAACCCACATCCAAGGCGGTGTTAGAAACTGAAGTGTGTACAATATATTGTAAGATCATGGAGGGGATAAGCCATGGATTCAACCTACAGGGATGAAAGAAACGCCCAACCCTCATGCCATGCTCATAGATTGAATTTCACTTTTATTTGGAGCCGCATCCAGTGCAATTGTTTCTACCAATTGGTTTGCCAACAGAGCAACAAAGTCCACTCATGCCACATACTTGGACGACCAAAGATGGGATCTACCCAATCTATTTCCTACATCCTCTCTGGAGATCTAGTCAACAATATATCCACGCATGAAGATAGGAAGATTGCTCTTCACAACCTTCCTTGATACTTTAGCAGGGAGAAGGAGTATGGCTTCAAGTTCCAGGTTTGAGTATTTTTGAATTCCTATGAGAATTTTCATTTTTGAGAATGATAATAAAGCATTAGGGGGGCCAAGTTTTTGGAGGGAAATCATGTGTATGTAGAGTATCTAGTATATAGTCTCAGATAGAGTCAAGGATTCCCTCAAAATACAACAAAGGGTAAGCTTTAGACACCTCCAAAGTAGCCTATTTTTATCATCTTTACATAAATTTCAGGAGCTATTTTTGTCTAGTAGCCATTTTGGGAAAGGAGAACGAAGCGGGATTTTTCTTAGTTTGGTAGGAAAAATCATGCATATCTATAGCCTAGTGTATTAAATTCCATATAAGATTAAGAAATCCAAAATATACCTCAGTATGGTGGGAGTTTGAAGCTCCACAAAACCCCCTTCCATCACAGTTTGAGAAAAAAATTCAGCACATAATCTAAGAAAATCCCATTTTGGAAGAGGGAAAAAGAGGTGCAGTAGCTATGGATGGATGGGAAAAATTATATCATACTGAGAGTATCTTGTATGGACTCCACAATGGAATCATAGAATTCATTAAAAGGATAAGCTAAGGAGGAATTTTACTTCCTCAAAGACCCCCTTCCTTCACTTTTTGAAAAAAATGCAAATGTTAACTTTTGCCAATCTCCACTTTTGGGAGAAAGAATAAAGATCATTTAAGAGGCTTCCCATGGATTATTGTATACATACATGAAGTATCATGTATGTATTACCATGGAGAACAAGAAAATCCAAGAGAAATCCACAGTAAGAGTGGATTAGTAGCTCACTAAAAGCTCCCATTTAAGTTTTTGCATGAAAGTAAAAATCTTGATTTAGGCCTCTTTTGGGGAGCAAATTAGCATGCACAAAAGGGAGGATTTGGAAAAATGAAAAATGGCCCAAGTATCTTCATATAATACTCTCTAAAGTTATGGTGAGAATTTTAGGATTTGCTTGATAAAAGAATGCTTTTGGGCATCCCAAAAATCACATTTTCACACTTTATCTAGCCCCTCCACCATATTACTAGTTTAGCATGTCCCGCAAAGGCCATATCTTGGGCTAGAAAACTCCAAATTGGACATGCTATCACTTGTTTCGAAGAGCACAAGGTCTACTTTTAGTTTATGAAAAGAAATTTTGAAAAGTAAGTAATTTTTGCAGGTATATATATATATATATATATATATATATATATATATATATATATATATATATATATATATATATATATATATATATATATATATATATATATGTGTGTGTGTGTGTGTGTGTGTGTGTGTATGTATGTTCATGTGTGTGTATGTTCATATATATGTGTATATATGTGTATGTGTGTGTATATGTACGTATGTGCATATGTATGTGTATGTGTATAAACATATACAAGTGTATGTATATGCATGTGTATATGTATGAAACATGCATGTGCATGTGGATGCATTTCCATTTGCATCCATGACAGTCTCAGAATCGCACGAATTTTGGTGAGCATACTCAGCGTGTTTCCGAGATCAAAACAACTTCGCTATGTGGTGCCAAAATCGCGATCTGAGCTCGTTTCGGCCTCCGAATGCACTATCACATTGCTTGTGTAGGCTATTTCGTCTTTTTGTGCCAAAGGTATATACCAATTTCTGTTCGCCAGTATAAGCGTCTCAAAGTCTGGTACAAGTCTAGCGGAATTTGTCGGGGCAATTCTGTTCAACCTTTTGAGATACAATCAATTTTCTACATCAAGGTATTTTAGTCACCGACCATGGCTGAAAGCCGTGATGTATTTCGTATGTTGGTTGTTGAGGATAAGTTGGATGGTACCAACTACCCGTTATGGGCTTATATGATGCTACATATGTTGGTTGCAAAAGGACTGTGGAACATTGTACAGGGTGTCAAAAAATGTCATATCACACCTGCAACTGTTACAACTACAGGGACTGAAGCTGATGCAGAAGGTGTCGAAGATGACGATATTCTGCATATTCCTGTTCGTGCTGCGGTTTCTGCTGCACCTACTATAGAGCAGATTCGCTGGGATGGCAGAGATGCCCAAGCACATGCATTGATAGCTTTGTTTATCAAACGTGCCATTATTTCTCACATTTGCTCTTGCAGAACAGCTAAGGATGCTTGGGATACACTTACCACATTGTACTAAGCTAGGAATGAGGCTCGTGTTGCTTACCTCCGAAAACAGTTGGAGAGTGAGCACATGAATGAAGGTGATTCTATGGACAATTTTCTAACAAAGATCAAAGACTTGAAGGAACATTTGATTTCTACTGATGAGGTTATACCAAATAGCTCACTTGTGCAGACCGTTCTGAATGGTCTTCCTGATTCATATCAGAGTTTTGCTTCTACTCTTCGGTTGATGATGAAAGGCAATCCAAATGCCTTATCATTTGAGGATTTAGTCTTTGTTTTGTTGCAGGAGAGTTGCAACACGCTCTTCGTGAGTGTGGCCCATCTCCTCTACCTGCTTCATCCATGCTGATGGGGGTTCCTCATGTATATTGTCCCTCTTCAGTGATCCTGCCACCTGGAAGGGGTTGAGGCTCATAATTGTCTTCAAATGTCTCCTCCACTGGAATGACTATTGTTTCTTCTTCTATGGTTGGATCAGGTGGAGAGGGAGGTCGTTCATACTGTAACAACTTGATTTTTAGTTCTGCAACCTGTTGTCGTAGCTCAAGTACCTCACTGTTGGTTGAAGGTTCAGGTTATGGTGAAGTAGCGGCCTCGACCGTCTCTTTAGGTGTGGGTGGGTGTGTTGTCGGTACTTTGGATCCTTGTAGTTCCTTTATCTGGTCTGCCAACTGATCATGGGCCTCCAGGAGGGTCGCATAACCTTCTAAAACCTGTTGAATATGCTCTGAGGGGACAGCCTGGAATTTTGCAGGGTCTATAGGTGCTCCCGGGGTGTTTTCCATGGCCGCTTCTAGGTTCTCCTGGTTTTGTTGTTGTAGCCTTCTGTTCTCTTCTTGAGCCGCTGCTAGATGGCGACGTAGTAGAGCCATGTTGCGTTGAAGTCTCGCATTGCGGCCCATTTGTTCTCTGAGTTGTTCCTCCATAGCTTTGCCTATCTCTTCATACTTAGCTTCGAGTTCTGTCTTCGATTGTTGGAGGTCAGTCACCTGGTGTTGTAGTGCTGTATTACCTAGTTCCAAGGCATCGACTCGTGCCTGGAGTTGAGCCGAGAGATTGCACAGCTCTGTGTTATTTTCTTCTAATAGCTTATACTCTTGCTTAAGCTGAGCGGCCGCTTCAACCATGGTGTCTAGTGCACTACTAAATGATGTGGATGCATGGGTAGAGGTGGAACATGCAAAGGGTCGGGAAATGGCGAAGGGAAAAGTGGATGATGTGCCTATGAGTGAAGTGAGATGTGATGATGGTGGAACAAATGTGGCGGTGGGTGCTCCTGTGGATGGTGAAATATCCATGGGATCGGATGTGATAGTGTGTGAAGAGTGAATTGTGAATACGGGAACGGTAGGTGGTGTGTTAGTGGTGGCAGTGAATGTGGGGGAGTGGGGTTGGGAAAGGGACTTTTTCTTATAGTTCTCAACCTGATGGAGTATATTTACAAGGTTTGTCCAGAATGACGGTTGTGTGACTTGGGTTGAACCTGAGGCAGTTACAAGGGAAGTGGTGGATAGGGTTTGGGAGAGGGGAAATGTGTGGGTGAATGGAAAAGGATGGGATAAGATCTGGCTAGTGGCAAGTGGTTGTCCAAGGACGGGGAGATAGGAGGGGTGACCTATTATGGTTTGATCGGTGGCAGGATGACCGGTGTGAGGTTCAAAAATTTGGGCGAAAGTGATGGATGTGGGTAAAGGGAAGGATGTAAAAACGGAGGTGTGTACAATGGGTTCATGTTGGGTGGATATCGGTTGTTCAGAAAGACTAGTGGAGAAGGGTTCTGAGGGTTGAATGGGAGGTGACGGTGGAGATGGTACCTGTGTATTTACATCTTGTTCGTCAGTGGGATTTGGGCTAGTCATGTGAACATCCTCTGAAATTGTGGTAGGCAAGGCAGTAGACACTTCCATTTGAATCATTTTTCCCCGCCGTGGCCGTGTATCAATCCTTCGTTGATCATAGGTAGGGTTCTCCCAATAGACCATAGTCCTCAATGCTTCCCCAATCCCACATGTGTCCGCCAATAGATTCAATGATTCAACAAAATGGGAATCTACATTCTCGGCTTGAAGCCTTTGGTTCACTAGAGCTCGATTCGCCTCTTCTGTCATCTTATGTCTTCTCTGTACCTGCTTGATTGTCTTGTATAGCCGCTTGAGTTGTGCCGTGTAGGCAGGGGCTTCCTCTTCACTCTCTTCTGGCTCATTTCTTTGTACTTCTTCCTGAACTTGTGTGCTTGGGCCATGAGGGTGTTGTGCCTCATCTTCTCCATGTACTCTGCTTGTTTCGCCCTGTGGCAGTTCTCTTTGGAATGATGCTCCTGGATTGTCATTTTCAGGGAAACCTTCACTGTCCGACAAGTGGGCCGTCTGCAGGAATCTTTCAAAATCAAAGTTTGGATCTTCTGTGAAGTTGGCCATAGATGCAAACTCTACATCGGTAGGTAGTGGAGGGGCGGATGGAGTGGGTTGTACCACATCCCCTGCTTGAACTCCTTGAAGATGGATCGTGACCGGTGCGACCTAGGCTTCTTCTCTGGGGGAAGCTTCGGTCGTGGCCTCGTGAGGGATCATTACCTGGGAGAGAGATCCACGCATTCGTTTCGCAGGTTGGCTCCCTGACTTCCGCCCTTTGAAAAACTCCAGCTGTGAATATTTTAGGGCTCTGGCAACCGGCACGTCATATGCAAGACATCGATAGATAATCCTTGTAAGTGCACAGCAGCCGTGTAAAGTAGGCTTCCTCACACCCCGCTTGCTTGCTTCATACACTTGGTCCAAGATTCATACAGGCATCTTAATGGGCAAGCTTCCAGTCTCTGCTAGATATAACCCATACCATATTTTTTTGTGTGGTTGGGTGAAGCGGTCTTGAGCTGCAAATGCGAAGTGTTGTAGGCACATTCGCAGAGGTATGGCAATGTTAGGGGTGAGGGCACACATTTCCTTTAACTTTTTGATTCTGTTGGTCTTCATTGAGTCTGGTATCAAGGGATCGCGATCCGACGGTACGTGAGTGCCATACATTTGAAGGGCTTCCCTGATTAAGGTAATATTCAATTCAAACTTCCTCATTTCTTCCTGGTTTGATAAGGAGGGCACCCGGAATGTGCCTGAGTGATCTTTATCACCTGTCGGCTTCAGTGTGGCAATCAGGTAGTAGCACCTGAGGAAATCGGGTTTAGGCAGAGCTGCACTAAAATAAGTTTGTAATCCTGCTTTTTGCCAGATATCTTGAAGTGGAGCTGCATTCTGTAAGGTTTCGAATTCTCTTGAAAAGAACTGGAAGGTCCACCACACTCCTCCACACTCCATCTTGGACTCCCATATATGCTCTGCATCTCCCAAGTCTCCTGGCATCTCATTGAACCAATGAGAGTGCCCTTTTACTCTTTCGGTTAGGCCATTTGGTGGATCTGGAATAGGAATTCTCCGCACGTTCACGAACTCTTCAGGCCGAGCTGTTGGTGGGGCCTCCACCGGCATGGCATCCCAATTGATTTGAGCACCAGAGCCTGCCTGAGAGCTTGTGCCTACTGCTGCTGCCATGAGAGTAGGTTGCTTATCTGCTGGAAGAAGAAAGGCACATTAGTGTTGCATAGGAAACAAGATGTAATGATGTTCCCTTCACAATACTAACATGACAATCCCGGAGGTCAGTGGTTAGTGGTGAAGTGTTTGTGATAGGTGTGAGTGGTTATTAGAGGTCAGTGTCATCCTAGATGCATACTTTGGTTATGCAAAGGGCTCAGAATGCTCCAGTGTTAGAGTGGACGGATTTACAAAATTGGGTCAGGGGGTTTGATACACGGTTTAATTCTCCAAACTTTGATAGAGGATTCGTAGCTCTTAGAACTAAAGACAGGTGAAGATTTCTGGATGAGAGTGTGATGTATTTGGGACCTTTTGGGTACCCATTTCCAGACATTCCTAGGGTTGATTGGAGTGGAGACAGTGAGAGGTGTAGGTATCTTTTTTGAGTTGTTGGCCACGAGTGCTTGTGAAAGTTGCTTCATCCTAGTGTCTGAAGGTGAAGTAATTTGGGCTTGTAAGCAGGCCTTGGGCACCCATATCTGTCTAGCATTAGGAATGGCCTTCATTGATCGCTTAGGAACCCAAATAGAAATGGTATGCCTAGGAGTTATCCTAGGGGGCTTCTTCACTTTGTTCCTTGATGGTGAGGCTCGCCTAATGCTTATTTGAGAGCCTGTCTCTGGAGCTGTGGTGTTCTCCCCTTTGCGTATCCAGATCTGCTTCGCGCCTCGAGGTACTCCATGTTGCACTAGTTGGCGCTCCTGATTCTTGATCAACGGCCTCCTTCGTGGTGCCTGATGCTTGGTCTGTATGTTTAGAACTTCCTTTGGGCCAGCTGCAACCTTCTCATTGACTCCTGTGCTTTTGGTAAGATTGACAATCCTCTGTACTATAGAACTTTGGACAAGAACAACAACATTATCTTTATGTGGATTCCTGGAGGGACCAAGAGTTGGTGCCTGTTCTATTGGTTTGAGTGCTTGATTTTCTAATTCAATCGTAAGACGGCTTTGGCCTACACAAGCCTGAAGAAGTCCACTTCTCAGGTTGAGGTTGACTGCGTGATCGTAGATCCAGTCTTGGCCCAATACTAGAGGTTCGGTAAGATCCTCGTCGTCACATACTAGCACTTTTGCTGGCATGAGAACCTCTTGTATGTAGAGGGGGAGTTCCACCTCTCCCATGCAAGGGGTTTCAACACCTCCTAATCCTATCAGATATGCTTCTAGGGGTTTTACCTCCAAGTGCAGTTGCTGGCAATAAGAAAGCCGAACTGCACTAGTGGTTGCACCTGAATCAATTAAAGCTCTTACGGTCCTTGTACTGTCTCCTTGTCCAACTTCTAGGGTCACAAAAGGTGTCGATCCAATATCCTATGGGCACGTTCACTTGAAGCCTCACACATGGCCATGTGATAGCCTGGAGACTCTTGAGTGTCAATCATAGGCTGATCCCTCCTTTGTCTCCTCAACTTCATTCGTCTGATGCGCTCTAAGGCCTCTGCTTGTGCTTCTTCTCGAATTCGTTTTTCCTCCTCTTTACGTTTCTTGGCCATGTTGAGCCGATTTAACATCTCTTCAGTCAGGGGTTCTTGGTATAACTTGACTCTACATCCGCTTATGTAGCTAGGGAGAATATCGCCTTCTAGAGTGGCTAGTTGTACTGCCCCACTAGTTGAAATTCTATTTATGATCATAGGTCCATAGCCTCTTTTCTCTAATTTTCGTGCATGTTGTTTCAATGTGTAGACTAGGACTAGATCTCCTGCTTTCAAGCCCTTATCCTTCACATGGGCATCAAAGTATGCCTTCTGTCTCTTCTTAGCTGCATATATCCCTGTAGCTGCTCTCAGTCTTGTTTCTCCTAATCGTTCAAGGTCAAAAAGTCTAGAGGAGAGTTCATGACCCGTCCATTCGTGCTCTTGTGCTACTTTCAATGTAGGTATTAAGAAGTCCAACGGTAGCACAACATTTTGGCCAAATACCATCTAAAAGGGGGTGGCTTGGAGTACCGTTTTGTAGGCGACTCGGTATGCCCAAACAGCATGGTGTAGTTGTTTGTCTCAGAGCGTTTATTGTTCACTAATTTTGTCAAGACATTGCATAGGATCTTATTGGTGCTTTCGGCTTGCCCGTTGGCTTGAGGGTGATAGGGGGCAGACTTCTTATGTACTACTAAGAATTCTTGGAGCAGATTTTCAATAACTTCATTCAAGAAGTGAGTGCCCCTGTCGCTTACTAACTCTATAGGTAGCCCGTATCTTGTGAATACATTCTCAAACAAGAATTTAGCAGTTGTCTGAGCGTCGTTCTTCGTTGTGGCTTTTACCTCTACCCACTTGGTTAGATAGTCCGTGGCAACGATGATATACTCAGCATGTGAGCCCTTAGCTGGGGGATTAATAGGACCTACAAAGTCTATTCCCCACTTAGAGAATGCACGTCGGCCCATCATAGGCTTCAGTGGCATCTCATCTTTGCGTATAGGAGGCTGGGTTCGCTGACAAATCTCACATCTCTTCACATAGGTATGTGCATCCATGTGAAGGGTGGGCCACCAAAATCCTACAAATAGAATTGCTTTGGTCACCCTATCTGGACCAAAGTGTCCTCCTGCTACACCCTGGTGAGCAGTTTCCAAGATCTTTAGATATTCACTCTCATGAACACATAGTCTCAGGTAACCATCTTTTCCGCTTTGTATAGATTATCACCAATGAGTGAGTAATCTAGGGCCTCTTGTTCTAGACTTCTTTGTCTCGTCAGGGTCATATCTTGAGGGAATGTTTTCGTCCTCAGGAACGCCACTAGTGGCTCGCTCCAATCTGGCACTAGAGACACGCGATAAAGGGTGGCATGTTCCATTGGTGGCTTAGTGCGACAAATTGGGCATTCCTTGCACATTCTATGGGCGTCTGCTTCCATAGTTGGCCAGTACACTCCAAGTCTCCTCAATGTTTGCAGGGTTCGTTGTTTTGAGTAGTGTTGCTCTAATGCACCTACATGTGCTAATTGCAACCACTTCGCGTGCTCGTCCTCTTCCACACAACAAGCCAAGATCCCTTGATCCATGTGCTTGTACATACTTCCTGCCATGATGTGATACTTTTGGGCTTTTACTACCTCTCTATCCGGTGTGTTTACTATTGGATGATTAGGTCCATATGTAAGTACTGGCACTAAGGGCTTGGCCCATTGGGGCACCACTTCCAAATTGAACAAGTAAGCATCAGGTAAGTCATCTGACACTCCTTGTGGGGCCTCTCTGGATGTGAGCCTAGAGAGATGGTCTGCTCTCAAATGAGTCCTACCTTTCCTCACCACAACCTCAAAGTCATACTCCATTAGTAAGAGAAACCATCTTACTAACCTTCCGGTGTTGCATGGTTTGTTTACCAGGTATAGTAATGCTTGATGATCAGTAAAAAACTTAAACTTATTTGCAAGCAAATAATGTCTAAACTTTTTAACCGCATACACCATGCCTAGTTCTTCTCTCTCAATGGTGGTATAATTTCGTTCAGCTGCATTTAGTTGTCTACTAGCATAGGCAATAGGGAGATCCATGTTCCCTTCACCCGTAGGTTGTGCAAGTACGCATCCAATAGCATAATTGGAGGCATCCACATGAACATGGAATGGCTTGCTCCAATCTGATGTGGTCAAGATTGGTGCTGAACATAATCTTCATTTAAGCTCCTGGAAGGAATTCTCACATTCCTCAGTCCACTCAAAGTTAGTCAGAAGTCCGTACATGGGCTTTGCAATGACAGCATACATGTGAATGAATCAGCGGTAGTAACCACAATGCCCCATGAAAGCTTGAACTTCTTTGACATTCCTTGGCCTAGGTAGTTCTGCTATGGCTCTCACTTTCTCTTCGTCAGTGGATATGCCGTTCTTGGACACTATGTGTCCTAGAATCTTGCCTTGCCTGACCATGAAAACACACTTTTCTGGGTTCAGGCAGACTTGATATTCTCTACATTTGTCAAAGATGTGTCTGAGTTCTGGTATGTGAGTCTGTCTAATGTTGGAATGCGCACAGAGATCGTCAACATAGACTTCCAAATTCTTCCTCAAGAACTCTTTAAACACATGGCACATCAGCCTTTGAAAGGTGGCGGCTGCATTGGTGAGCCCAAATGGCATTACCCGAAAAGCAAATATACCCCACTCTGTGGCAAATGCCGTCTTATGCTGATCTTCTGGTGCAATGGCTACTTGATTGTAGCCAGAGAACCCATCCAGGAAGCTGTACACCTCCTTGCCTGCTACCCTTTCTAATAGATGCTCAGTGATAGGAAGCGGATAACTGTCTCTAATCGTAGCGGCATTAACTTTTTTAAGGTTAATACACACACGCAGCTTTCCATTTTTCTTGGGCACCACTACAATGGGGGATACCCACTCAGTGTGCTCAATTTCATAGATGAATCCGGCTTCAACCAGTCGATCTATCTCCTCTTTGATCTTAGCAGCATAGTTATCGTTGTATGTGTAGGGCTTCTGTTTCGAGGGTCTGGCGTCTGAGGTCATGGGGATTGTATGTGAACATATATGAGGGTCTACCCCTTTCAAGTCCTTATAACTCCAAGCAAATACATCTCGGTATTCTCTTAGCAAGGTTATCAGCTCTTGTTCTTCCTCTTTTGTCAGGTCATGACCTATGTATGTGCATCTTTCTTCTCCTTCCTCGATGGCGACAACTATTTTCTTGGTAGTTTCCTTGCTATCATAGGCTTCTCCTGCTTGTGCCTCACGTTTAGGCATTCTTATCATGACCCTCCTATCGTCTATCTCATATTTTTTAAAGTTTTCAGGGACCTCAAACAAGGATTCTTTTGCCTCCAGAGTGACTTCCTTCTTCTTTCTTTTCTTTCCTTCGCTTTTAGTAGCTACTTGTGTGGCTAACCTCACCTCATTTGTAAGCTCTCCGTGCCTCTGGGGTTGAAATTCTACTTCATAGAAGTATTCTTCATCTGATGCAAAAGGTGGGTCCATGATGATTGACTCTAGATCGGAGTCACTCGCATCCTCAAATGCATCAAGGATAGGTTCGCATTCTTCTAAAACTGCATCTCCCATGATTGGCTCTATTGAAAAGACTGAAATGTCATAGCCATCCTCATCAAAGTGAGGTGTCCACTGCTCTTCATTGATGGCTACATCCATTGTTGCTAGGATTTCTGCCCAGCCATGGGGTTCAAATTCCTCATCAAGAAAGACTACAGGTGCATAGGCTGGGTCTTGAATTGATCTATGGTTTTCTTTTGCACCTACCTCTCTGGCTTTCTCTCTCTTCTCTTCTTCTACTGCTACCTTACACATCCATAAGTGGGTGTCTTCATGCATCCACGAGGATCCGGATCCTATGGAATGCACAGACTCAGTCTCATCTTTGGCTCTATGGATGGGATTCCATTGAACAGGCGGTACGTCTCTGTGAGAGTAATCCTTAAGATTGACTTTGGTTGCAACACCTAGATGTTGCAAATACAAGGAATTGGTTCCCCAATCCTGGACTACTTGCAATTGCCGCATAAATGGCCTTCCCAAAATCATCTCGTAGGCTTGGTTTTTGCTAAAGTCGCATATAGCAAAAGTATGCTCAAACTCAACCCCACATGTAGTGAGAGTTATTCCTTCTAGCAATCCTAAGGGCCTTTCAATATGACCATCGGCCATCTGCAATTTCATTCTTGTTGGTCGGAGTGCTGGCTTGCCCCAACGCTTCCAAAGGGAAGTTGTAGCAATTGCAACTCCTGCACCAGAGTCCAAAATCGCCTTGGTTGTGTAACCCTGATGGGTAACTGGGAGATAGGTATTTCCTTCTTCTCCTTCACTCATGTCTCCTATCTTATCCAATGGTATTTCAGGCACTGTTCTAAAAGATCCTACTTGGGAGCGCGATTTCGCTATGTCTGGCACTTGTTTGGCTACATGTTTCCACACTTCTGGCTTAACTTTGAGTAGCTCTTCTAAATTGAGATTGCACTGCACTTTAGTGTTCTTTACTACCTCTGTATTCCTAGGTATGATAGAAGCTTCATTTCTTATCATGACTGTGGGCGCTCTCAGACAAGTAGACTTGGTTTCCCATGGGCCTGTGAAATGTGGTAATTCTTGTAGAGAATTAGACTCAAAGTCTAATCTCTCTTGAGAGTGGGTGCTCTCATGCTCCTCATAGATGGATGGGATGTCCTGTGGGAATTGATCGTGTGCATCATCCACAAGTTCAATGGGAGGGGGGACTTCACTTTCTTTAGCCCATTTGTCTTCTTGAATCTCTCGTAGGAATTCTGGTGTGAATCGATTCATAGAAGATGATGTGTCTGGCTCCGTAGAGTTAGGCACGTAGGCTTCCTGGGGAGGTAGGCTCACGTTCTCACTTGCCTTGCCCTTATTTTGAGAGGCGGATTCCTTTTCTGATTGTGCAATTAGCCTCTCTATTCGTTCTAGTAGTCCATCAAAGTGTAACTGCGTCTTAGCTGAACTAGAGATGTTAAAGAGGCGACTGGCTTCAAACATAGTCTGAGCCAATTTCACCATCTTAGCACAAATTTTGGTTCGTTCTAGCTCTAGTTCTGCACTAGGGTAACACTTTTCATGATCAGTTACGTTTGGCCCTTCTTGGATTCTGGCCTGATATGCTCTAAGCATCATGTTTAGGTCCTCGGAAGTGGGATCGGCTAGGACGGATCCTACTCTGGGTGGTGGGTGGGTTAAGGGTGGTGTATTGAAAGGTTGGGGAATGGAAGAAGGTGGATTGGCGGGTAAAGGGAGAGGTGGTGGAGGGGTGGTGTGAGAGTGGTTTTGAGATGCGAGTTCACTTATCTTTGCTTTGGTTTCTCTCAAGCTTTCTTCAAGTTCGCTCATCTTTTTTGCCCATTGCCTTTTCATTCTTTCACGACTATCCTTCCAGGCTGTAGTCCTCTTTTTGGTTATGCTCTTTGTTTCACTCACCTCGGGGCTCTTTTCCTGACCAACACCTTGGTTTTGTTGTAGTGCTTGAGCTCTTGTGATCACTTGCACACGTGCAGTGGAAGTCACACTCCCTGTGGAGTCGACAACTAACCCAACAACATTGATAGGAGTGATTTTAGGCATGTTATTAGGGTTCTTTGGGCAATCTCGTAGGAGATGCTCTTTCCCGCAGTCTTGACAGAAACCCTGAATTGTTACTGGTTGAGGTTGTGTAGGGGCAGGCAGTGGACAATCACGTATAAGGTGATCTCCCTGACATCTGAAGCATGGTCCTCTAGGAAATGGGGGTCGTACCTGCCTAGGTTGAGGTCTAGAGTTGGGGTTTGCGTACATGACATTGGCATACTCAGGCTCCCCACTATTTTCACTTGGGTCCTCATAATAGTATGACTCATTATGCTCGGGTGACTGCATGTAGTAAGCCTGTGGGCTATCAATATGTGTGGAGTCAAAACTATGGTCACTTGGATCACTGTCTGATAGCAATGGGGTGACTCGGACTATGGCTCTGTTCGGATTTTCTTCAGCAGATGCATATTTCACTGGGATCACATTGGTTGGAGCAGGGGGTTGTTGCACCAGGACTGGTTGAGGTCTCTGCTGCCCTTGATAAGGTGGCTGATAAGCTTGCTGTGGTCTGTTGTATTGTTGTGGTGGGTACTGATTCTGGTATCTACCCTGTTGTGGATATGGCTGAGGGTAATTTTGCCTAACGGTTTGTTTGTTATATGGGCAGTCTTGTGCAGTGTGGTTGGTGTACCTGCGCTCTATGGTGCAGTACTGGCTACTAGGATTCGCCTGGGGTTGGGCCATAATGGGACATACATTTGCCATATGGTCACCGCCACAAGTATAACACCGCTTAACTGGGGCAAATCTCGGAATTTGTTTGCTAGAGACACCTAGTTTTTGAGCTACCTTCTCTGCAAGTTCCTCAATGGATGTGGATTGACCAGATGTGAGGCTACTAGAGTTATCAGAATCCTTATAGATTTTTGATAGTTCTAATTCCTCACCTAGATTGTCCTCAATGTCTATGCACATGCGCACGCACTCTTCTATCGTTCTGGGGTCCTTCAGATACACATATGACCTGAGCTTGGTGCTCAACAATCCATCTAAGAACAAGGCCACTTGTTTGGCTGGTGTGGGTAACTCCGGCATCGGGCATCTCTCCAGGTACTGCCTAAATCTTCTTCCAGCTAGTCTGATCGTCTCTTGAGGTGTTTGTTTGAAGCTATGAATTAGTGAGGAAGTGTTGTGCCTGATTCCACTCTTAGAAAACTCAATGATAAATGCCTCTAAGAGCTGGTCTATGTTTCTGAAATGCCTCTCGTTTAGTGGTTGAAACCACGTAAGGGCAGTATTCCTAAGGGTTAGACCAAAAGCATTATATTGTGTGAATAGGTCCTCTACCTGTTCAGCTTTCAATACTTGCCGAAATTCTGCCACATGGTCATAAGGGTCTCCCGTGCCATCGAAGTAATTCTTCATGGACTTCACCAGTTGAGTTGGTCGCAGGGTCCTAGTGTTTTCTCTCGGCCTTGGCAAAGGAAAATCGTCAGCATTCCTTTGATTCCATGGGGTTCTATGTCTCTCAGGTTCCACTCTATTCCTTTCCGTTCCCGTTCTTTCTCTTCCCAGGGAGTTGGCAAAACTTACCTCAGGTTTGTCTCTACTTCTATCTCTTTGAGCTCCATGAGCTTGGGAGGTCCCAGCTCCTTGGTGACCAAAGGACACATTAGACCTTGGTTGGGGAAAAACAAATTCACCCTTCCATGTGTAGGCATGTCTGCCATGCTCAGTGACCATGAAGATCTTCTCTGATGTATTGTCTAAGTAGGTTACTTTGCCTGGGCTATCAGGGTCTTTAAACTCATAGATTGTGAGAGCACCTACTTCATGAGACAAGGTAGGCTTATACCTCCAAAAGGCCTCATCAGTTTCTCGGTTTAAAAGCAAATCTATGCTTTTATTATCCTGTGGAATCAATTCTGGAGCCATGATTCTGGTCATGACAGATTTACCGCGGGGAGTTCTCGGCTCTTTCTCTAAATTTCCTTGCTCTATATCCCATATCGGTTTCTGCAATCACATTTCCAAACTCATCAGTTCTATCAGGAAGAGTGGTGACTACATATATAGTCCCTTCTTTATCTAGGTATGCTCCATTCTCAAACTTCACTACCGGGTGTTCTAGTCCATGGGGTTGATCGGGGTTCTTCATCTCGACCACAGATCTTCTCAGTCCGTCTTCGTAGATGCGAGCACCTAGACGATTCATCCTAATGTATTCCAATTGATTCTTGTAAGGTCCCTCTGGCTTTTCTAGATAAGCCACTCCTGAACTACCTACTGGTCTCTCCATGTGATAGGACATCTCAGAATCACTTGTTTCTGATCTGGGAGTGTATGGGTAATCACTCAACTGCTGGGCCCAAGACCTGGCAGTATGATTGACACTAGCTTCAGAAGATCTGAGGCTTTGTCTGTCTTGGCCTAAGTGTCTGCCTGATCTAAGGTTCATATGCCTGATTTATCTACCCCCTTGGACCCAAGCACACTCTCGTTGCAGGTTAATTTGCACCAATCACTTTGTTCTTTTGAGTTGAATATTATGTTTATGATCTTGTCTGAAATCGCGTCGTCAGGAGTACTTAAGTGAATTTCGCACTTGATAAGTGATCGACTCCAGTTTACCTTTTGTCCCTTAGGGTTTTCGCACTTAAGACCTACTTAACTCTTGCACTTGGTTGATTAATTCTCTTGGACTTGATTCGTGCCTAACGTTGCCCTAATTAATTACCACACCTAAGTCGTACTTAGCCTAGGCTAGGAATTGACAAAGGAGGGTTGAGAGATCTTCCAACCTCAATTAGCTGGTTGACCAGACTGCTACACAAGCCCAGGAAGCCTTCTCCCAAGCTTGGTACTCACCCTTGCTAGCTTGCTTTGGATTGCCTTGAGTGCACACAATGTTCCTACAAAAGCTCACCAGTCAGTATAGCTCTATTACCACAAGTAATTGAAAGACACACATCAATATTTTCAGTCCCCCCTAGAGTAACTCACTGAACCCCCTCAATCTTAGGACCACCTAGTCTCACCTAAAGGCCAACTTGAAAATCTCAACGATCGGAGTTCGTATGGTGAAGTTATGACCATTCAGGCACTTAGGGGTCCAAACAGGCTCTCAGGGTTCAGGAAATTCCTCCCTGGTTTCTAGGTCTTTTGCCCACTCCTAAGGCTCTCATATCCTCCCAATGTGTCCAAGATTAAACCCAAAGATACCTCAACTCAGTCAATTAATTTACTCTAAATTTTCATGTGTTAAGCCCATGTATCGCGATAGGTCGGGTCGAAGTGTCGCGATACTCCGAGGTGTCGCGATAGGTCGTGAGGTGTCGCGATAGCTCGTGAGGTGTCGCGATACTCCCAAGTGTCGCGATAGGTCGTGAGGTGTCGCGATAGGTCGTGAGGTGTCGTGATAGCTCGTGAGGTGTCGCGATACTCCCAAGTGTCGTGATAGGTCGTGAGGTGTCGCGATAGCTCGTGAGGTGTCGCGATAGCTCGTGAGGTGTCGCGATAGCTCGTGAGGTGTCGCGATACTCCCCAAGTGTCGCGATAGCTCGTGAGGTGTCGCGATACTCCCAAGTGTCGCGATAGGTCGTGAGGTGTCGCGATAGTTCGTGAGGTGTCGCGATAGGTCGTGAGGTGTCGCGATACTCCCAAGTGTCGTGATACATCGTGAGGTGTCGCGATACTCCCAAGTGTCGCGATAGGTCGTGAGGTGTCGCGATACTCCCAAGTGTCGTGATAGGTCGTGAGGTGTCGCGATAGCTCGGGATATGGTGAATTTTTCAGTTCTGTCTAGTGATCCTAGGAGCTCTCAGCCTGCGCAGTGTCGTAGTGCACTCAGAAACATGATATGTCGAAGTTTTCGAAGTGTCGCAATAGCTCGAGCTTGACGCCTCGGGGCCTGTGCAGAAAGATTCTGTACCTGCTGAGCTTGCTGGAGATGGTAATGGAGCTGGTACCTGCAAAAAACATGCAAAAAACATACAACACAAGTGCACACTCTCGCTCTCTCCCAAACTCGCACACAACAAATGAGGGGAATGACAAGGAAGAGGGAATATGTAGTGGAGAAGGAGGTGAAGGTGGAGATGAGGATGGAGGTGGAGATGGAGATGGAGAAGAAAGCAAAAAATTTACCTACTACTTACCATTCCAACGCGTCCTCTCTACGTCTTACCATCACACGCTCGTCCTCAAAGCTCGAATCCCCGGCAACGGTGCCAAAATTTGGTGTAGCTCAGTGATGAGTAGCACCTCCTTTAATGTCAATCCGGGAAGACATGAGGATGGTATGAAGACCTCGAGCAAGTGAAGGCACAAATGTGTGAGTGAGAAGCACACTAACATGCACACACATACACACACACGCGCACACACGGCAAGAACAAAGAGAGTAAGACAATGGAATCACTTCTATTGCAACAAAGTTCTCATACAAGCTCAAAACTACAAGAAGCTCTCCCAAAAATGAGCTCTCTACCTCTATTTATAGTTTTTGACTAGCTTTGGCCCTGTAGTAGTGAGAATGGAATTCTTCAAACTCATTAGATAGCATGTAGTTCTCCAGAAGTTCCAAACCACCGGTAGTAGTACTTAAAGTCCAATGATTGATATCACTTAAATGTATATCAATATTAATGGGATTCTTAGCTTTGACATCTAAAAGGCATTAGCATATGATTGGACTTGGGTTGAGGGAAAGATCTTTTTAAATCTTGCAGGTAAGCTAAAAAGCTTTAGAGAAGTTTGAGAGATCTTAACAATAAAGACTAAGTCTTTATTTTTGTCACAAGGTCAACAAGACTTGATCAAGCTTGGCAAGCTTTGTCCAAGAAATTGCGATTGAAACTACTTTGAGGTTTTCCCAAGTATTAGAAATAAAATTCCTTTTGGGAAATTTTTCACTCAAGTTCCATTTATCCAATGAAAAAGTGTGAAAAGAGTAAGTTGTTCCAAGTCTGAATAGAGTGAATATTCCAAGTATGTAGTTTGCAACCATGTCAATGGTAATTAAGTCTATGGAAGGTATAATATAAAGTTTACCTATCCTTAAAAGGATTTCAGTGAAATACAAAAGCATGTGTGGATGCTTAGACTTAAGGAGTATAGAGATTCCTATAAAGTCCCTATGGTAGCTAGTTAAAGCTTTAGTCATAAAGGAATCTAAAGACAAGAAGTAAAAAGCTCTTGTCAAACACCATAGGGATCAATCCATGTGTTTGAGGGACAAGGGCCAGCTAGCCAAGGTCCCAAGCTCAGGGGATGCCCTAAGGTACTTGGTAGTAATGGGGATAAGTGCTGCATGATGGCCACATGTTGACAGTAGACTATTCTAGAACATTGCTATTTTTAGAGTACAAGAGGGTCTATATGGATCGGAGGAGAGAGACACACATATCATTCAAGTCTTTGTCTTACAATTGGTATAAGAGAAAACAAAGATCCTCTTGTGTTTTCGCAACATCGCCATTGTCATCCTTGCAGGTGTTTTTACATTTGATTTCGTCTTCTTCATCGTTTTTCGTGGAGCTTTTCGGACACTTTTCGGTCGTCGGCTGCTTGGAGAGAGAGATAAAAGGAGAAGTTGGGGAGCCCCATAGGACCCCCCTCCTTTGAAGTGAACTGACATAGGGACTGCCCCAGAATGTAGTGAAGCCCATGAATATTTTCCCGTGATCAAGAGAATGCCCAGAGGTTTCATCTTTGCCTGCACGCACTGCACATGTATATCCCAGAGAGGAGAGAGAATGAATGTTTTCATACTTCTTTGTTGTGGTGACTATTGCGTTCAGAGCACCCTTTATTTATGCTTGGCTTCAGTGCTTTCTAACGTGACATGTGGGATGACAATTGTATGAAGCTAACAAGAGGTGGTCTAGGAAAATAGTTGTGAACATGTGTTGTGCCATGACTCATATTATATATATATATGTTTATCATATGATGTGCCCATCAAGCACGCTTTGACCTGGTCCTAGTTACAAGTTTTTAAAGGTCTTTGAGCTTCCATCCACCAGTCTAAGAGAATGAGAGGCACATTCCCATGTGTCCAGCTAAGAGAAGCTATTACAACCCTAGAAATCTCACCAAGAGGAGAAGGCACGGTGCCGTGCTTTACCATTAGAATCTCTCGATCTGAGTCTGGAGGAACATCACAAGCCACTCCCTCTGCTCCCCCTCTACCATCGAAATTTAAATTCGACCCCACTGGAGACATCGCAAGGATGAGCACATTCGACTTTGAGTCCTTGTTGCAGACCACTCAACTCTCAGATGTTGGGTTCTTTTCCAACACATAAGGTCCTGGCACCTCAACATAGAGAATGAGAAGACAAAGAGAAAGCCGTCATGTACACTAGGAAGATGACGAATAGAGGAATCTCTTTCAACAACTGGAACAATCGAAGGACAAGGAAGAGAATCAATTGCAACTCCAGCCTATACTGCACAACTCCATAGATTATAACAAACCATGGAGAGAGTTCGAACACAATACTTGCTTTGTGAATAGAGCACCAGAGCACTCATGGCCCAACTCTTGGAAGAGGCCAGTGTAGACTCTCAACTCAGTGAATCTCTACAAATGCTCTTCAAGGTCTATGGTGTAGTGGAAGCCATAAGATATACACTACAGAGGTCTCTGAGCCCAATATGATCCATGCAAGTTACAAACACGACCAAGGTCAGGGAAACATATTCAAATTCCTATCACTTCCATGGAGACAATGACTATGGCACTGAAAACAATAGAGATGACTACCACTACAATTTTTGCAACCCAAGGCAAGACAGTTTGCCAAGCTACTGACAATGCTATGGCAAGTTCCCCTATATCCCCACTGAGAACTCCTAGCACTTAAACTACCATCATCCATGAAGAGACAACTAAACCATTTCTTCCAAGACCCCCACCATCACCCCCTCGAATAGAGGTTGTAAATATTATACCTACTATTGATCGAATAGAGCACACCTTCACCTTCCATCGCCCAAATTCCATTTCATCCTTGTTTTCTTCCTTTGACAACCCATTGTATCATACCACCACCCAATCAACATAATTTTTCATCGACCCCGCCATGGGACATCCTGCTTCCACAACCTCAATGATAGGCCACCCAGATTTTAGATCCACTTTTCTAGGTTTTCCTATCACCCAACCTCATTCTATGGTGGTCCAACCTCCAACCTCTCACATTCCAACCTCCATCCCACCAGTTCTCCAACCCCTCCATTCCTTTTTGTCTAACATGTTCCAACCCTACACCCAAAGCCCCTTGCATGTCTCCTTTTTAGCACCCACATCACAACTATTCACTACCACCACATGCACCCCACCTACCATTTTGATGTACTTGGTAGGCACCACACACACTTCCACGCCTGACGGCATGGACGTCTCATCACCAGGGTAAAAAATAAGACCACCCACCTCATTCAAAAGTATACAAATATGGGCAAAATTCCCTAAGTATATCAATACTATAATTATAAATATTTTGGCAAATCTTGATGATAACTACTATTTAAATTTTAAAGTTTTGGTGAATTTTGATGAAAGGCTAAAATTGACAATTTCGATGATTTTGCATGACAAAAATGAAAAATCTATACCTTTGAGGTATTAAGTTATTTCTTAAAGTTGTTCTATGTTCTATTTTTACAAAAGCATAAAGAATGGTAAAGCTGAAACTCAACTGCTAATAATTGCAATCAGATGGCTCTATGGACACCAATATATAACAACGTTGAGTACCTACATAGTGGAAGGATGAACTTCTTCTCAAAAAATTTGCTTCCAATATATTCACTCAAATATGCTAACTCGTCGAGTCAGACCTATCGTGTATTGAATGCTTCTAGCTCATACTCATACCACTACTAAATAGGTTAGATTGTGTTCAAATCAAATGAATATTTCTAATCTGACCAATAAATTATTGGAATGGAAAATAACTTTTTCATTAAATCATCATCTTTTTTAATCTATATGGATCCTCCAATCATCTTTTTTAATCTATATGGATCCTCCATTTATAATCAGTTATTATAGTCTTCATATTTATGAGAAAAGAAAAGTCAACCTTCCCAACTAGTTACACAAGCCTAGATGACACCTTTTATCTTCATAATGATATCATAACATCATTTATCATATGTTCAAGCAAAGCCTTACAGAAATCACATTGCCCCTTTCAGATTGACAAAAAGATTGTATTAAGATTTGACACTCCATGATATTATATAGAACATCTAGCATATCAAGTTGAAGGGAGTTCAATATTGGACATACAAGTCAATCGTTGGAGAGACATACCTCTTTCTTTTTTGAAGAGGAGAGAAGTGAATTAATAATTAAAAGAGTAGAAAACCATCAAAGAGGAAGTATGTCCAAACTTGGAGATACAAACAAGCAGTATTCTAGGACTAAGAAAAGGAGGAGGGACTTCCTCTAACTATAGGGGTAAACAACACGTAAGGGAACAACAAAGTTGAAAAGAGGGCCAATTCCAAGACTACAATGGGCTTCTAGGTTTGAATTCTAAAGACTTTAGCAACAAGTAGCATCAATCTCTTGGGGTACAACACTCTGCACAAATTATGAAGGACAGCCCAAAGCATTTTGGGCACTTTGCAAGGGAAGAAATAAACCAACATCAACACAACTAGCACCGAGATAGCACAAAAAAATCAATTGCTTGGACAATGAGCTGAACCACATGACTGATGCAACAACAGCCAGAGAAGAAGAGGCTTAAAGAAAAAACAAAAGCTAATGGAAATCATATTGCACTGTTCCTTATACCATTGCAGAATCCATTAATAAGACTTGTGTTGCAAAAAATGGAGGCATAAAGAGGAGCCCCAAAATTTCCAAATTAATGGGCATAATTTTCTTCTTCAAAATCTTATGAAATTCCCTCAAAGCTATGTAAATGCACTAGAGGAGTCCTCTAGATGCATAAATCCAACTCATTGTAACATATTTCTTGTAAAATAATAGGAAATTAGAGATTAGCCAATAAAGTGCCGGTCACTTGTGTGAAAGGACCATTTTTTTAGGGCACATGTATATAAGTCACTTGGTGACTCAAAATTTCGAATTTGCTTCTTTCCTACAAATTTCCATCTTCTCTATGATCTTTTGTGTGTGTGTGAAGCTTGGAATGTGTGTATAGGACTGTTGTCTACCCCTCCCCATCACTTTTGAGCTATTGTAGTGTGTGTGTGAGCAAGTACGAGTTGAGGAGTGAGTGTGGGTATTTCCTACCATTCACTATTTTGGCCATAACTTGAAGAACGGTTGTCAGATTTGAGTGAACAACACCATCAGTAGATGCGTCTCATCGAGAGCTTCGAAAGAAACCTGTATATTGGCCATATTCGGAGTTCGGAGCTGGGAGAAACATTCAAATTTGTATTTACTATTGTAAGTGGTATCACGACAGACACTTTTAGAGATTAGGTGAGTTGGATGGGTAGTTTGGTCTTTTCTTATGCATTCTAGCTGAACCACTTCATTTTCCATCACATGTGTGCATGTTCTCATACACTTGGTTAGATCAGTTCTTTGGATTAATAATTAAGCGTGTGTCAATCCACCACTATACACACTTGTGTGGCAAACGAGATTCAGTCTCTTTGACACAAGTCCCTAAGACCTTGTGACTTAGGTACACATGTTTTTGGCACCGTTGCCGGGGAACACGCTCGACCAAGGTGCATTCGTGATGGTTATAGCTATGGAGTGAAGAAATCGTACTTGTAGAAGTGAATTCGTTCAGTGACAAGTAGTCAGACACTTCAACACTTGTTACTTCACATCTCAGAGGTGTGTGTAATGAGTTTTTAGGTTTAGGGTTAGGAGAGAGGGAGAGAAGAAAGAGTTAGGGTTAGGTCAAGAAGAGAAATGGAGTAGGAGTAAGTTGAAAATGATCGCAATCTGCCAGTGGTATCGTATCGTGGTCCACTTGGTATCATATCACCCCAGTCACGGTATCGTATTGTCAACCGAGCGGTATCGTATCGCGTGCAAAACTCAAGTATCATATCGTGCATTGTTATGGTATCATATCATGATCGTGCATCGGTATCGTATCGTGAGGATACCTAGTATCGTATCGTATCTAATCTCAATATCACATCGTTGAAATTCTAGTATCGTATCGTGCACTACAGCAGTATCGTATCGTGCCTTCAGGTGGTATCATATCACTTGAGCACATAGTATCGTATCGTGTAGAACAATGGTATCGTATCTTGTAAAAAGAAGTATCGTATCGCTCAGTTCTCTGGTATCGTATCATCGACTACCCAAGTATCGTATCGTCAACTGTAGTGGTATCGTATCGTTGATCAACTGGTATCGTCTGGTGCAGTATCGCCAGAGTGGTATCATCCACAACACTCTGAGAAACTTTAAGGGCAAAATTGAGGCATTTGAGGAGCCAATTAGGGCGAGAATTTGAGCCCAAGATAGCCCAAGGAGGGTGGATGAACTTGAGGTCAGGAAGGGTGCTAAGTAGCCGGAGAAGTGTTATATCATCGGTAGGAAGTACCGCTCAGGTCAGTCACCGCTCTACCTATTCTGACACCTCTAGTGATTCAGAGGAGGAGATACCCATGGCTTCAAAAGACATGCAAGGTCCTATCCCCGGGAGAAACTTGATGTCTACTGTAGAAGGGGAATACCACACCTCTCTGCAATATGTGTCCACTAATGCCCAGGAGATTCCCATCTACCTGGATGGTTTAAATAGATCAATGGCCAGGATGGTAACCTCCACCAATTCCACAATTGTGCCCAGACCAGCTGTCAAGTATGAAGGAGGAGCATACATGGATAAGTTGGGTCACATCTACGTAGTGACAGAACACCCAGATCAGATCAATGAAAGAGGAGGATTAGAAGGGCAAGAACATTCAGGAAGACCAGATCCTGGAGAATTGGTAACCACTCCTAGGGGCAAATCACTAGTAACTCGAGTCTTGAGAGGAGATTTGATACTTCAAGATGATTACTTACTGGAGGTCTGCTTGATCCATGGATCAGATTTATTACTCCAAACTGACTCACCCACACAAGGACTGGAAGAAAGCCCGATGACTTTCTACGAGTTAAAGGATCCCGAAGACGAGTCTAGAGTCACATACCTAGACAAAAACCAGAGAAGGTATCGGCTTGTTGATGCTATAGATAGGTATCAACTAAAGTATATGGGGTTGCATGTATTCCCTCCGCGAGAGCAGGCAACTACCTCTCAGAATCCCTTCGAGGCACAGCCAGAGTCGGAACAAACAATGTCGGGACAAACAAGCCATAGGAGTGTTCCAAACCGAACCCATGTGAAATTTACAATGCCCGGAATGCAAGCACACAATCAAACACACCCTGGAATAGGCAACCAATACTGACCACCAGTGAGACCAAGACCACCGCTAGGAGTGCAACCTAGAATACCCCCAATTAGACCAGCAATCCATGTAATGCCTAGACCACTAGAGCCCATAAGAAGATTGAGACCGATTCAAGTTGCTAAGTGTATGAGAAATCATTATGATGGATTGGGAGAACCTTACGACCACATAGCTGAATTTAAACAAGTTTTAAGAGATGAACAAGTGGATGATTTCTTTGTGCAGTATGAGTCCTTTGGGCTCACTCTCACAAGAACGGCTCTGACATGGTTCCAGCCATTAAATCCCAATCAATTTAGAGATATTGAGCAATTCTTTCAAGAGTTCATAGGGGAATTCACGAAGAGAGGGATTAAACACAACTCTTCATCTTTAATCCATAGCTTTAAACAAAACCCAAATGAAACTGTGAAACAGCTGCCCGAAGATTCAATCAATATGTTGATAGATGCCTAGTGGCAGAAAGACCTACGCAGCAAAAACTGATATCACTATTCTTGGACGGATTAACGAACGAAACTTTAAGAACTTTAGTCTATGTGAAAAGACTACAGACGTTGAGTGAATGTCTTCAAGAATGTATTGACCTAGAGGACAACCTAGCAGATGATCTCAAGAGTACAATCAGTCCTACTAAATCAGAAGACACTCGAGGCACAATAACATCCAACTCTAGCAACGTAGAAGAATTGGCTGAACTGGTAGCGAAGAAGTTAGGAGTTCACGGACAAAGGAACTACCAACATCCATCACTAAGAATACCCATGTTATGAAGATGTAGCCTATGTGGCAGTGATCTCCCCACTCACATGTGTGCACGAGGAGGAACAGGTGTGCCACAAGCTTACCCTTATAATAGGCAGCCACATCAAGGAACCGCTTTGTATTGCCACATAGAACAAAAGTACTCCAATCACACCACTGAGAATTTCCTATTCAACAGGCAGACACGACTTGTAAATCAACCTCTGTATCAGCCATATGGATACCCACCTAGAGAGCCAGGCAGGGAGATTCCCAGGTATAATCCCTATCCAAGACCACCAAGAGCACCTAGGCCATACGAGCAAGGACAATATACACAACCCCAGCCAGTGTTAGGACCACAACTGTCACATGCTCAACACATAGTACCTATCAAGTATGCCCAACCAGAGGAAAACTTAAAAAGAGCCATAGTGCAAGTATCACCAATAGCCGGTGTAGAATCAACGAACCCAAGATATGAGCGATCCCTAGGAGAATACTATTCCTATGATGCTAGTATAATGGAGTACGAGCAAGCTTATGACCCACAATACTATGGATATGAGGGATACGACAACGTCTATGGAACAGAGGTGGCAACACTAATGTACACCGCACCTAAAGCACTAGCGCCCGTGAGACCACCAATCAGACCACCAGTGCCAAGAGGACCGTGTTATAGATGCGGAGGAGATCACTTTATCAGAGAATGCACTCGGCCATACAACCCACCACCCCTTAGGACATGGGAAGGATATTGCAGTGATTGTGGAAAGGAACATCTCTTTAGAGATTTCCCAAAAAATCCGAATAAGGCTCAAGACACTGCGCCTATCAATGTGATTGAAGTGATAGAACCCTCAAGAAGTGACAAGGAATACACAGTTCCATTGAAGGCAATCACACGAGCACAAACAAAAGAGCAGGAAAAAATATGAATAGACCATGAGCAAGAAAAGAGTAAAACCATGGAACCCAGGACACAAATAGTGGAAGACTCAGAAGACCCACGTGAGAGCACCCAAACACTAAAAAGCCAAAAATGGAAGGATAAGAGAGAAAAACTCAAGGAAAAATGGATGAAAAACAAACACATGGAAGACAAGAAGCAGACATGCCGCAATAAGAAATCTAAAGAACCTGAAGCTCAGGAAGAAATTCCTCTTACACCATCGATTCGAGAGCAAAAAAAACCAGGATCAATTCTAGGAGACCCAAAAATATATGATTTCAACATGTGGTTGAAAGCCTACCAAGCCTAAATCAAGGAGGGACCTAATGTAGAACAACATGAAAAGCTTTACCCACAAGGAGAGTTAGAAAAGGAGAGGCTAGCGATATGTAGAAAACTCATCGAGGTAGCTCAGGCGACCCTAGAGAAGAAACTTGATTGTCAGTTTTTACCCCCCAGGGCCTGAACGCTCATAACTTTTTCATCCGAAGTCCGTTTTTTGAGCTAAATAGCTCATTAGAAAGCTCTTGACGAGTACTACGTGACCTCAACTGTTTTTTTCATAAAGAATACATCTATTTTTTGAATAAGCTATTTTGAGGTTCACCTAGTTTGGGACTAGGAAGCCAGGGGGCAAGTATTGAAATTTTGGGGCAAAAGGGAAGGGACCTAAAAGGTGTATATACTCAAGTGTTTGATCATCCAACTGTGAATTGGTCTAATATTGGATTTTTCCAGGTCTAGCAAGGGCAATCAAAGGCAAGCAAGCAAGGCAGTGAAGACAGCAAAGCTTGGGAAGCATGGCTTCTTGGGCAACAGGGCATCAGAGCAACCAGAAAAGCTGACTCGAGGTTGGAAGATTACTTAACCCCCTCAGTCAATTCTTAGCTTAGGCTAAACAGTAGTTGTGGATTAAAGACGATAGGAACGCCTCAAGTTCAAGATACTTAATTCTTTCAAGTTTAAGACTACAAGTAAAGGTGTGTGTGACGAAAACCTAAAGGAAAGAACCTAAGTCTGACGGAACGAGAACTCAAAATTATAACGGAAAGTCGAATTCCTGACGCATATATTAAGACAAGAATCCAAAGAAAATTAAAAAGAATTAAGAAAGTAATAACAAAGAACTAGTGACGATCTAAGTGTGTAATTGAGTGTGCAAGGAAGAAAATTAATGAACCTTAGATTAGGGAGACACATAGGTAAGTCGGACCGACGAAGCCTTAGATCATCAGAAGCAAGTGTAAGAACTACTGCACGATCGTGGGCTCAGCAATTGAATAGTAATTACCCCTACGAGAGCTCAGATACTAGCGAATCAGAAATGGCATTTAGCACAGACAGACCAGAAGGAGGGTCTAATGTAGCATACTTAGAAAAACCTGAAGGACCCTATAGAACGCAATTAGAGTTTCTCCGAACCAACCGATTAGGTGCTCGCATCTATGAGGATGGTTTGCAAAGGCAAGTGGTGCAAATGCACAACCCTGATCAACCCATTGGATTGGAAAGACCAGTGGTGAAATTTGAGAGAGATGCTTACATAGACAAAGAAGGAACCATGTACGTCCTAAGTACGCAGCCAAACTATACTAATGAGTTTGGCACAATTCAATTAGAGACAGAAGTGAAATTTCAAGGAAAAGAACCGTTAGAAGAACCTAGAACACCTAGAGGGAAATCCGTATTAACAAGAGTACTCATCCCAGAGTGGATCCCTCAAGATAACAGGAGCATCGAGTTGTTTGTAAATAAAGAGACAGATGAAGCCTTTTGGAGGTACAGAAAGGAACACCCTGGTGAGATAGGCATCATTACAATTTATGAATTCAAGGACCCAGATACACCTGGAAAGGTTGTATACCTGGATGAAACTTCAGAAAGAGTATATGTGATGTCCGACCATGCCAAAAACCTATACACATGGAGAGGTGAATTGGTATTCCCTCCATCTAGAACAAACATGAATACAAGTCAACAAGGGGCAGGAACATCAGCAGCCCATGGAAATCAAAGAGAAGGAAATAAAGAGAGACCGGAAGTAAGCTTTAATCACCCCATAGGGAGAGATAGAACAACCACGAACACTAATAGAGCAGATAGACAAAGAGATCATGGAGTACTAGGTGGTAGAGATGATTTTCCTCTACCTAGGCCACGTGAACACGCAAGAGTATTGAGACCCACTCAATTAGTGAAATCCATGAAGAATTACTTTGATGGGACAGGAGACCCCTATGACCATGTTGCAGAATTCAAGCAAGTACTAAGAGCAGAACAAGTCGAGGACATGTTCACGCAATACAATGCATTTGGACTAACGTTAAAGAATACCGCTTTAACTTGGTTTCAACCATTGCAACAAAGGCAATTTAGAGACATCCATCACTTTTTAGAGTTATTCATCACTGAATTCTCTAAAAGTGGGATTAGACATGACACGTCTTCGTTGATTCACAGCTTTAAACAAACCCCTCAGGAAACAGTTAGACTGGCAGGACGTAGATTCAGACAATATGTCGAACGATGTCCAATGCAAGAGCTACCCTCACAAGCCAAACAAGTATCACTGTTCCTAGATGGCTTGTTGAGCGCTAAACTACGCTCCTATGTGTACCTAAAGGAACCTAGAACGCTAGAGGAGTGTGTAAGAATATGTATAGACATTGAGGACAACCTAGGAGATGAATTAGAACTCTCAAAGGTCTATAAGGACTCAGATTGTTCTTCTCTAGCATCCACAAAATTGTCTAATTCGATAGAGGACCTAGCAGAAAAAGTGGCCCAAAAACTAGGAGTTTCTAGTAAACAGGTGCCCAAGCTACCAACTAATGTACGTTGTTACACTTGTGGTGGAAATCATTTGGCAAACGTATGTCCCAATGCACCACTACCTCGAGCCAACCCTAGTGGCCAATATTGTACAATTGAGAGAAGATACACGAATCATACGGCTCAGGACTGCCCATACAACAAACAAACCGTGAGACAGAACTACCCGCAAACATACCAGCAGCCAGGTAGGTATCAAGGCCAATACAATGCTCAGCCTTATTACTATAGGCCTCCCCAGAACTACTCATACCAGGCTCAACAGAGACCTCAACCTGTCTTAGCTCAGCAGCCACACCCACCGGCGAATGTCATCTCAGTCAAATACGCTGCTACAGAAGAGAACCTAAGTAGGGCCTTAGTGCCTTCTTCACCCTTGATCACAGAAAGTGACCCGAACTCAAACAGTTTTGACTCTACTCATGTAACTAGTCCACCCGCTTATTACACGGAGTCACCAGAACATGTGGAGACATATCATTATGATAGTCCACCAATGGAACCTAGTTGGGAGCCAGACTATGCTAATGTGATGTACGCAAACCCAAACCCACGGCCCCAATTGAGACAACAGAGACCACAGGGCCCTAGAGGACCATGCTTTAGGTGCCAAGGAGATCACTTCATAAAGGATTGTCCACATCCCCCAATAGCAAGGCAATCACAGTACTATAACATACAAGGCTTTTGTGCCGATTGTGGCAAAGAGCACATCATAAAAGATTGTCCTAAGAACCCACTTAACACTTCAAATGTGACACCGATCAACGTGATAGGTATTGTAAACAACGCGGATGGATCCAACCCTACATACGTGCCTATCCAAGCTATAACCTGAGCCCAGGCGCTCTTACAAAACCAACAGCTTAATCAAGAGAAAGTAGCCGGAACTAGTGAAGTTGCAGAATCTAGCAGTAAAAAGACAAAATCTTGGAAAGATTCTAGAGAAAGAATAAAGAGAAAGTGGAGTAAAAAGATAACTGAGTTGGAAGGAAGTCTAAAAGAGTCGAGAGCCAAAATACAAGAATTGACTTCACAAGAATTAAACCAAGAAAATCCAGCTCAGAAATCAGGATCAGTTTTGGCGGAACCCATACCAGAAGATCTAGACATGATGTTTCGTGCATATCAGGCTAGAATAAAAGAGGGACCTCAAGTAACGGAAATGAGCAAAAACTACCCTCGAGCTGATCTAGAAATTGAGAGAACTAAACTCTGCATGAAAATGGTAGAACTAGCACAAGCTTTGTTCGAAGCCTCTAGATATCTTAATTGGAATAACATGGCAAAACCGGAATTACACTTTCAAGGACTAATGGAGAGGCTAGAATATTTGATAGAAAGCAAAGAGAAAAAGGATCATCATAGTAACCCTATTGTCTCAGAGACACAGGAAAGGAATGCACCATCCCTGTCTCAAGTACCTAAAACAGAAAGTCAAGATAACCTATCTTCCATACATAGGTACTCACATGAACAAGGAACCCATCCTCCTATTCAAGAAATAGACGACTTGCAGGAACAATTTCCCCAAGACATCCCCTCTATATATGATGATGTAGAGGTGGAACAACTGAGTGAACCCACAGGATTTGAATCTAATTCTCTACAAGAATTACCGTAGTTCACAAGACCTTGGGAAGCAAAGTCTATTAGTATGAGAGCACCCACGATAATAGTAAGGAATGAGGAATCAGTGATCCCTAGGAACACGGAAGTGATCAATGATGGACAAGTATATGATAACCGAGAGAAAACCAAGAAAGTAATAGTTGCCATAGAAGGAGAAGAAGAAAAATGCACATACATAGGGCATGATTTGACGACTGAAGAAGAAGAAGAGTTAGTTGCCCTATTGCGCGAATATAGAGATGTTTTTGCTTGGAGTTACAAAGATTTGAAAGGAGTAGATCCAGATATATGTTCTCATAGAATCCCTATGACTCCAGATGCAAAACCGACAAAACAGAAACCGTACACGTACAATGATAACTACGCTGCGAAGATTAAAGAGGAGATAGATCGATTGATAGAAGCAGGATTCATTTACGAAATTGAGCATACCGAATGGGTATCCCCCATTGTGGTTGTGCCCAAGAAGAATGGAAAATTGCGTGTGTGTATTAACCTTAAAAAAGTTAATGCCGCAACGATTAGAGACAGTTATCCTCTTCCTATCACAGAACATCTATTGGAAAGAGTTGCGGGCAAGGAAGTTTACAGCTTTCTTGATGGATTCTCAGGCTATAATCAAGTAGCCATTGCTCCAGAAGATCAACACAAGACGGCATTTGCCACTGAATGGGGCATATTTGCATTTCGTGTGATGCCATTTGGCTTAACAAATGCACCCGCCACGTTCCAGCGACTCATGTGTCATGTTTTTAAGGAATTCTTACGCAAGAGCTTGGAAGTTTATGTCGATGACTTATGTGCACATTCAAATGTAAGGCAGACACATATCCCAGAGTTAAGACAAATATTTGACAAATGTTGAGAATATCAGGTTTGTTTGAACCCAGAAAAATGCGTTTTCATGGTCAGACAAGGCAAAATTCTAGGACACATTGTGTCAAAAAATGGAATCTCCACGGATGAGGAAAAGGTGAAGGTAATTGCGGATCTACCCAGACCAACTAATGTGAAAGAGGTACAGGCATTTATGGGCCATTGCGGTTATTATAGGAGATTCATACACATGTATGCAATCATAGCCAAGCCTTTGTACTCTCTTTTAACCAATTTTGAATGGACAAATGAATGTGAAAATTCATTCAATGAACTTAAACGACGCTTGTGCTCAGCACCTATACTGACTACCCCAGATTGGAGTAAGCCATTCCATGTACATGTGGATGCATCCAATTACGCCATAGGATGTGTGTTAGCACAACCCACGAATGAAGGTAACATAGATCTCCCCATAGCTTACGCTAGCAGACAATTGAACGCAGCAGAAAGAAATTACACCACGACGGAACGAGAGGGATTAGGGATGATCTACGCAGTAAAGAAGTTTAGGCACTACTTGTTGGCCAACAAATTCAAGTCCTTTACAGATCATCAAGCCCTATTATACTTAGTCAACAAACCCTGTAACACAGGACGATTGATACGTTGGTTTCTATTACTCATGGAGTATGATTTTGAAGTGGTAGTCAGAAAAGGAAAGACACATCTTAGAGCTGACCACCTTTCAAGATTAACCTCAGGAGAAGCTCCCCAAGGAGTAGCGGATGATCTACCAGATGCATACTTGTTTAACCTTGAGGTAGCACCAGAATGGGCTAAGCCTATAGTCCCTATTCTGACATACGGACCCAAGAATCCTAGGTTAAAGATCAAAGAAGGAGAGATTACCAAGTCTCAGAGATACCAAATAATGGCAGGAAGCATATATAAACAGGATAATCAAAAGATTCTTGCTTGTTGCGTAGATGAATCAGAACATGCGAATTGGTTGCAATTAGCACACATAGGTGCATTAAGGCAACATCATTCAAAACATCGAACATTACAGACTCTGCAAAGACTAGGAGTATATTGGCCTTCTATGGAAGCAGATGTCTACAAGTTGTGTAAAGAATGCCAGGTGTGTTGTGAAAGACCACCAGTAGAGCATGCTACATTATATCATGTGTCTCTCACACCAGACTGGAGTGAACCTTTAGTGACATACTTGAGGACGAACACATTCCCTCAAGGAATGACCTTAGCTCGACAACGCAGTCTAGAGCAGGAGGCTCACGATTACTCACTTATTGGCGATAATCTATACAAAAGAGGACGAGATGGATATCTAAGACAATGTGTTCATGAGAGCGATTATCTGAGCATACTAGAGACTGCACACCAAGGTGTTGCAGGAGGTCATTTTGGACCTGATAGGATAGTCAAAGCCATTCTCTTTGCAGGATTATGGTGGCCCACTCTTCACATGGATGCACATACCTATGTTAAGAGATGTGATGTGTGCCAAAGAACTCAGTTTCCTACTCGCAGAGATGAAATGCCATTGAAACCCATGATGGGCGGACGTGCATTTTCAAAGTGGGGTATAGATTTTGTAGGACCCATCAACCCCCCTGCACAAGGTACACATGCGGAATATATTATTGTTGCTACAGATTATCTAACCAAATGGGTAGAGGCAAAAGCCACGAAAAAGAATGATGCACACACAACTGCAAAATTCTTATTTGAAAATGTCTTCACAAGATATGGATTGCCTATAGAGTTAGTGAGTGATCGAGGCACTCACTTTCTAAACCAAGTCATTGAATATTTGTTACAGGATTTTATGGTGATTCACAAGAAATCTGCACCATATCATCCTCAGGCCAATGGTCAGGCTGAAAGCACTAACAAGATACTTTGTAACGTACTGACGAAACTCGTGAACAACAAACGTTCAGATTGGGACAAACAGTTACACCACGCTGTTTGGGCATATCGAGTGGCCTACAAAACCGTACTCAATGCAACTCCCTTTCATATGGTTTTTGGTCAGAATGCAGTGCTTCCTTTGGACTTCTTGATACCGACCCTTAAGGTTGCACAAGAACATCAGTGGACCGGCCATGAATTATCAGCGAGAATAATGGACTTGGAACGATTAGGAGAAACCAGGCTGAAAGCAGCAGCAGGAATATACGCAGCGAAGAAGTGACAGAAAGCATATTTTGATGCACATGTGAAAGATAAAGGGTTAAAAGAAGGAGATTTAGTTCTAGTGTATACGCTGAAACAACACGCACGGAAGTTAGAAAAGCGAGGTTATGGACCTATGATCATTAACAGACTTTCGACAAGTGGAGCAGTACAGTTAGCCACCTTAGAAGGAGATATAATGCCTAATTACATTAGTGGCTGTAGAGTCAAGTTATATCAAGAACCTCTTACTGAGGATATGCTTAGACGACTCACGTTGGCAAAGAAGCGTAAGGAGGAAGAAAACAGAATACGAGCTGAAGCTCAGGCAGAAGCCATAGAACGCATTAAGCGCATGAAGCTAAGAAGACAAAGACTAGGGAGAGAACATTATAACCATCTGGAAACATCCCCCAGATATCCCATGGCCATGTGTCAAGTAAAGTCAACCACTCATCCTAGCATAGTGGACAGGAGACCATTCATTACCGTTAGGCTAGAGCACGGCAACCCTTGCCAAGAACTCAGGGCTTTAATTAACTCAGGTGCTGCGACTAGTGCGATTAGATGGTCCCACTATAAGGATTCAGGAATAGAAATGCGGCCAATTGAGGCATACCTCATAGGGCTAGGAGGCATGGAAACCCCTTGCATGGGTGAGGTGGACCTTCCTATCCTCATTAAGGATATGACCATGACAGCGAAGCTACTAGTGTGCCATGATGACGACCTAATAGAACCCCTAATCCTTGGCCAAGATTGGCTATACGATCACTCAGTGGACTTAAATCTTAGACAAGGCTCCTTACAGATTGGAACCTTAGAGCAGAAGCGAGTGATACCGCTTGACTTCCCTAATGGCATTCCGATTGAGATTTGTAACCCTAGACCCCATGAAATACATGCGACGGAAGACCGGAAGATCTTTGATCAGCTCAGTCACGTTACGTCTACACCGACCCACTCGGGCTTGGCTATGGACAGTTGTCAATCAAAAGGACGACAGGAGATCTTCCCTGGGACTTCCTGCAAACTAAAAGGGGCAGCTACCCAACCGCTAGGGCAGATGGACACAATCAGCGGTCAGGTGGGTTGCATCAGCGACCAAATGAGCACGACACCCTGCGGTGCTCATCCTTCCAAACTTGTTGCGGACTGGCCTAGATTAAAGTTAAAGAACGAATCACTTCCTAATGGGCAGGTCATGCAAGTGTTGGAACTCCCTTCTTTTCCAAAGCAGAGCGTCCATCTGACCTCTCAACCTCAACCACAACAGAGTCAACCACGACGAAGGAACCCAGATCGACGGCAGTATCAGAAGACACAACAAGGAAAGCAGTCTAGGCCACCCAAAGGAAGCGGCACCAGACAAATATGGGTGCCAAAAGGACAAAAAGCACCGAAGAACTCCAACCAAGCAGAGATCGACAAGAAAAAGGCAGGGCAGAAACAGAATCAGTATCCACCATCCCCTCGACCTTCTTCTACAGGTCCGAGCATTCGACGAATTTGGATCGCCAAGAAATACCTTACCCATAGACCCACACCCACGCAGATTTGGGTACCCAAACCATGTATCATAGCTCAACCCTTAAGCCATGTAATATGTACCCCTCACAAATCTTTCTATCCCTCAATACCACCACACCCGATACTACCTTTTGCCCCTCAGCAGAAACCCACCACCCACTCAAGGACTCTTAGGAAATGGATACCAAAGCGTGTCCAACCGTCTTCCCCTAACCCATTGTCTAACTACTCCCCGACTAACATACAACCTTGTAATAAATCACTAACCTTTAAACCGTGTATAAATTCACCCACCATCATCACACATCACTCATAATCTCATCTCATCAAGAAATGTATGCATAATCTGAAACGTGTAGGTGTCTAGAGACCTGCACTAGTGCTGCAAGAAGCATTGCATCCATCACATCACAACACTTGGCTACACGGATTACGCATCAGTTATGGAAAGGGATTGCGGTCTCACTTTAATGGGATCATAATTAATTTCCATGCTAATGTGTTAATCTTTTGTAGCAGATCTTTCTCAATAGCGCATCAGTCATCATGCAAACCGACGAAGGACCATCAGAAGCAGGCCCCAGTGTAGCTGCAGTGCCCCTCAATGTTTTACGAGCAGAATCCCACGCGACTGCTCCACCGCCAGAATTCCAAGGATTTCCAGGGCCCATGCCGATCGATAACCCACCTATGGGCTACACAGAAAAGATACACCGTAACTCTCACTGGTTTCAGGGACTTGCAGGACCCTTAGCGGACGCGGATTTTATATTTGAATCTAATTTGACGTTTGATGACCGCACTTGGGGAAAATACCAATTCATCTCCAGAGAGTTCGAAGGCCTACAGAACACCCAGGACTTAACTCATGTTTGGGCCAGAGCCGGCTTCACGGAGTATCTCAGTGATCCTCTGCCCAAACCTGACTTTTATAGGTGTTATTATTTAATCACTACTTTGCTGGCCTCAGAGAATAAGGATATCCCAGGAACTTTTATTTTGCCCTCTTTAGTGGATGATCCACCTTACAGAAGATTTTATCTTTCGAAGGATTTAATCAGAACTGCCATCAAGATTCATGGAACCCACACGCCCACAGATCGAGAAAGATTAGTTCCAGACCCTATGAAACGTGGGGATGTCACTAAGTGGGAGGAGATCTCAGCAATTACACCTGAGTTGTCAAAGCCGCTAAGGATATGCATGCAACATTTTGCATTCCCCGCTCAGGACAGATTCACCATGCCACATAAAAGAATATGGTTTGGATTGTACTTAGCCTGTACTGGACCCCAGACTGTCGATCTGGCGAGCTGGATCATTGATCAAATGTATTTGGCGCAACACAGATGGGAACGAAAGAAAGTGCTTAATGGATGTTGTGCGCTGACAAGAATTGTTTATATGTGCTTGGCTTATGACTTGCCAATTGAACGTGCATTAACAGGAGAAGAGCTGAAGGCATTCAAAGGAACGACGAAGAAAGCCAGGAAGCCCAGCAGAGCACGGGCAGGTAAGCGCATGCGAGGCACTATTCCTTGCCTTCAAGTGCCAGATTCACCATCACCACAACCCTCTCCAGAGCAGTCACCGACAGAGGCCACTCCCACAGTACAACCTATTCGCATAAGGTTATCTAGACCAGTGGTAACAGAGGGCACTACTAGTAACGTTGCACCTCAGGCAGCTACAACCACAGAACCCACCACCACGACAGCAGAAGCTCCCACCATTATTGGTGCGGAAGCCTTTTCTTTCCCAATACCACACATGGAAGCAGAACCAATAAACACAACGTTCGATTTTGAAATGCCTGACGCATTCTCCAATGAATTTCAGTACTCCGAGGCACAAATGTTCTCTCAAGAATTTGAAAGGCCGAGTTACCCTACCACACCGCGGGATCAGCCACAGGGACAAGTGGTGTCGAGCTCTGATGACGAAAGAACAGCATCTGATGATGATGAAGGTGACGATGAAGCCAGCCAGGGCACGCATGATTCCCAAGAACAAGGACAGACAGACGGCCAAGGCCAACAAACCGATGCACACGGTGACACCAGCACGCATGAAGAGGAGACTTTCGAAGCAGCAGCTTACACGCTGGCAATCAAGAAATTATATCGTACGATGGAGAAAGTCTGGGCACGGAAGAAATTGACTGAAGAAGAGAGCCAAACCATCATCGAACAAGAACTCATCTCCGGAGGATTTGAAGAAGTCTACATCAGAGGGTTTAGAGAACTGGTCAAATCCATCGGCCCGATCGAAGCACTGAGATATTTACAAAGGAAGCCACTTCCCCAATATGACCCTCGCAGAGTTCGCCTGTTATCGAAGCCCGGTGAATATATTCGAGTTCCGGTAGGTGCTCAATCATCCCACCAGGCGCAAGATGCACGCCTACACCCGGAAAGATCCTTCACCGAAGAAGCTATCCTAGTCGACTCCCCACCACGTACTACCGTTATACATACTACCACTATCCTTGAAATAACATCCACACCTTCTACTCCTCTCTCACCTCATGTTTCACCAACCCATCCTGTATCCCCCGCACACCCGCCTGCTCCTCCCACATCCACACCAGTCCACGGCAACATAGCCAAAGCTTTTGCCCTGCCCATTCATGCCACCATGCCCGCACCCACCCCACCTCGTCTACATGTTAACCCCTTCATCCCTTCATCCTTCCCATCTTTTCCCCCACCTTTAAGACACCCTTTCACCTTTCTAACCCCACTAACCTTCTCACCACTTTCACCTCCCCAACCCACTGTAACCCCTATTTCTCCTTTTCACCAAGCGGCTCAAGCCATCCCCCCTGTAAATTACTCCACATTTGTAAATCCCGTCTTCACACATACACAACCACCCACATACACACCGCTTTTCACAGTCACCGCACTTGACACGTCCAGTGACATGGACATCTCACCACCCACCGCACCAGCACCCACTCCACTCACAGCACCATCATATTTAGGTACGTCACAATTTTCCACGATCACCACTGCATCCTCCTTCCCAACCCCATTCCCCATTCCCGCTGCATCTACTTCCACTGCATCCTCACTTAGCACTCCATTACTATTATCGCCAACCATAGACACTGCACTTCAACAAATGTTCACATGCATGTCACAAGTACGAGATGAGTTCGCATCTCTTGGCAACAATTATCAACAGCTGCAGAGGACGACAAATGAATTACAGTCGCAGCTTAATTCATTATCAATCGAGAATGCCTCTTTGAACACGCGATACCAAGAACTAAGAGAGGCATATCATAAGCTAGAGCTAGAAAGTGAAGAGAAAACAAAAGAAGCCACTGCTGATCTGGACAACCTGCTTCGAGCCCAAACAATTAGGAACGCGACGCTGACCAGGAATATGGGCTTACTCAGGAGGCACCTAGCCGCAGCAAAAGAGGAGAACCAGAGACTCCAAGAGCAGAATAGAGAGAATTTGGAAGCGGCATTGGACCATCCAGAACAACCCTTAAGTCCTAGCAGATTCAAGGCAATCCCATCCGAATCGATGCAGATGTTGCTAGAGGATCACGTGAGATTGCTAGAGGACTATGATCGAATGAACGAAGAGCATCAGAAGTTAAAAGAAGATCACAAGTTACTACAGCTCAGAGAACCGGCACCACAACAAGTACAAGTAGCAGCAGAAGTACCACAACCTATGGACCCCTCTCCTGACCTCATAGAGGAACTCAACGCATTACGGGCCCAGGTAACCACTCTCCAATCACGCATAGATGTATACGAAGCGCCACCAAGGCCAGACTCCCCACCGGAGATCCCAGCTGACGACGAGAACATAACCATTCCGGTAGAGGAAACGTTTGAAGAAGCATACGAGCCAATACCCATCCCAGGCGGACAAGTCACGGCCGAAGGCCAGATGACCTATGAACTTCCTACCCCCGCGTGGATGAAAACGATTGAGGAACTTGGAACGACACATTCAGCCAGAGTAGAGGCACAGTTACATGCCATGGCCATGATTGAAGAGAGAATCTTACAATCCCCCTTCTTTGCTCATTTGGCCCCCCGACGCTATATATCTGGGCATGAGCTGCAGTATAAACCGTACTTCATGTTAATGGCTGAGTATCAGCTAGCTATAGAGAAAGAAACCGGCATGAAACCCACGCATGCTACACAATTCGAGCCGGCGGACTTGCCACCAAATGCGCAAAGAGGAGAGATCCATCAACCGGATTGGCGCAAAGATCTACTCCAGAAGTACCCAGAAATGATGAGCACATGGGTGAAAGCGCCTTTACATTTAAAGTATAATCCTTGCTAGGGACCAGTACCACGACGCCGCTCCTGGACTGCATTCGCTATCAAAGTACAAAACAATAGGCAGTGTCAGGATTGGCTGAATTACCCCTACTTCAAGCCACCCACCGAGTTGCCCACTGTTGGCTATATGATGGCTACAATCCGTCACTGGCTCCCTCGCCTGAAGCATATGGATGATATCGCAGCGCATATGACTGTCAAAATTTTTGACATGATGCAAATGATATTTAAAGTCTTTCGACGCGTCAAGGCACCGCATGTAAACACCCCGGGATTTGAGCATGGTAACTTTGATCTAGTATATGACATGAGCACAACGCCATCGCTCCGGGTGTGTTATGCCTGGCACTGTAGAATAAAATACCTACCGGCGTGCTACAAGCAAACATTTGAAGAGATGTTCACCACCAGATTTTGGGAATACCATTCCGAGGTATTCATCAGCAGGCCCACACATTTATTGCAACTTTTTTGCCTGCGAGCGAATGTTTATTCCGCGCACTATCAACTCCCGCCACCCGACGAACCGCAACCGATCGACTGGGAGAAACTCGAGGCTGATCTGGCCCGAGGCATTCGAGTATCTGAGCACACCCTCGCTCACGACCTCCTACAAAACTACATCCGGTAGACCGCACAACAAGGTTGTGTCGAGGACGACAGAAGCGAGAGGGAGGGGGGTGTTGGAAGCAGTCAGAGGCACAGTCAGAGGCACAGACGACGTGGAAGCATGTAAAGACGGAGCAGGGAGCCAGTCGGATCATTTTTTCAAGCAACTATGTTTTTATTACCTCTTCAAACATCCAACAGTGATTTTCATCACTCTTGTAACATATGTAATATAGACAAAATCCCATTTTCTAATTCATAGCTCCATTTTGTACAAGCCGAGGAGTCCTCGAGCTTGAGGAGCTTAGGTAGAATGCGCGTACCAATTTTCGTTATTTTTAGATACCGTTTACCCTTCCGAATAGCATCTAGGACCTATTTTTTAACTAGGCCGGTCACTAGATGTGAAACCGGTCAAAACTAGTCTAGAAACTATAAAAAGAGCTAGAGAGCTCATTTTTGAGGTTGGTTCATGTTGGCTAGTGTGAGCTTAGAGCTAGTTTGAGCTTGTAATAGTGTTTTTGAGTAATAAAGCTAAATCCCCACCTTCCATTGTGTCTTGCTTGTCTCTTCATTGTGTGTGTGTATGTGTGTGTGCATCTTTGTGCTTCTCACCTTCACTCTCACATCATCTCTCATTCACGATCTTCATATCACTCCTACCTCTTCCGCGGATTGACATTAAGGAGGTGAAGCTTCTTAACGTGGTTCTCACCATTGTGCTAGAGCAACACCAAATTTGGCGTCGTTGCCGGGATCGAGTATAGGACGAATGTGTGATGGTAAGAGTATAGCAAGAAGTGGCGTTGGAAGGTAAAATTTCAGTTTTTGTTGTTGTTTTTACTTAGTTTTTAGTGTTTTTCACCTCCCCCACACTCCATCTTCATCATCGCATCATCATCTTCATCTCCAAAAAAATCAGAAAATTCACCATATCCACCCATTCACCTCATTTCCCCTCATTTGTGCATGCGAGAGAGCGAGAGAGAACTTTTGTGCTTGTGTGTGCTTGTGTTTTCTTGAGTTTTCTTGCAGGTACAGAGCTCCAGTGCATCAGGAAAGCTTGGAAAAGGTAAAATTTTACTCTCTGTCAAAGATCTGCCGAGTGTGGCGGACCATCGCGATGGTCTGCAACCTTCGGAATTCTTGGTAGGCGACCACACCACGAGGTAGGCGACCCTTGCGCATCTACGAATCCACAGGCGCATCTCAAAAATTCACACTTTGGTGGACCATCGCGATTGGCTCAGACCATCGCGATTGTGTCGCACCATCGCGATTGGCTCACGCCATCGCGACGGCTCGGCCGGACCATCGCGACGGTCTCGGACCATCGCGACGGTTCATTTGAGCCATCGCGACAGTCCACTTGGACCATCGCGATTGTTCAGCTCACCTTGGACCATCGCGATTGGCCCATGCCATCGCCACGACGGTGCCACATGTCAAGATAGACCATCGCGACGGTTCATTTTTCGGACCATCGCGACAGCCCAAAATCAGACCATCGCGATTGGCTCACGCCATTGCACTTGTGACCATCGCGACGGTTCACTTCGGACCATCGCGATTGTCCACCTTTGACCGTTGACCCGCACCATCGCGATTGTCCGCCTCATCACGCCATCGCGACGGTTCGACCTCGCGCCATCGCGATCGCTCACTACTGGACCATCGCGATGGTTCGACCTCACGCCATCGCGATCGCTCACTACTGGACCATCGCGACGGTCCATTCTCACGCCATCGCGATCGTTCAAATTTCACGCCATCGCGATCGTTCACTTCGGGCCATCACGACGGTTCACCTTTTCGCACCATCGCGACTGTCCAAATTCCACGCCATCGCGATGGTTCGCTTGGACCATCGCGACGGTCCCAGACCATCGCGATTGTGCACCCCCATCGCAAATTTAGGATTCCATTTTTTGACCAATTTTGGGGGTATTTTTGAGAAATTTTTGGATCATTAGACTCATAGGAGACCCCTTAGCTCATATTTGAAGGAAAACTTGATTGTCAGTTTTTACCCCCCAGGGCCTGAACGCTCATAACTTTTTCATCCGAAGTCCGTTTTTTGAGCTAAATAGCTCATTAGAAAGCTCTTGACGAGTACTACGTGACCTCAACTGTTTTTTTCATAAAGAATACATCTATTTTTTGAATAAGCTATTTTGAGGTTCACCTAGTTTGGGACTAGGAAGCCAGGGGGCAAGTATTGAAATTTTGGGGCAAAAGGGAAGGGACCTAAAAGGTGTATATACTCAAGTGTTTGATCATCCAACTGTGAATTGGTCTAATATTGGATTTTTCCAGGTCTAGCAAGGGCAATCAAAGGCAAGCAAGCAAGGCAGTGAAGACAGCAAAGCTTGGGAAGCATGGCTTCTTGGGCAACAGGGCATCAGAGCAACCAGAAAAGCTGACTCGAGGTTGGAAGATTACTTAACCCCCTCAGTCAATTCTTAGCTTAGGCTAAACAGTAGTTGTGGATTAAAGACGATAGGAACGCCTCAAGTTCAAGATACTTAATTCTTTCAAGTTTAAGACTACAAGTAAAGGTGTGTGTGACGAAAACCTAAAGGAAAGAACCTAAGTCTGACGGAACGAGAACTCAAAATTATAACGGAAAGTCGAATTCCTTACGCATATATTAAGACAAGAATCCAAAGAAAATTAAAAAGAATTAAGAAAGTAATAACAAAGAACTAGTGACGATCTAAGTGTGTAATTGAGTGTGCAAGGAAGAAAATTAATGAACCTTAGATTAGGGAGACACATAGGTAAGTCGGACCGACGAAGCCTTAGATCATCAGAAGCAAGTGTAAGAACTACTGCACGATCGTGGGCTCAGCAATTGAATAGTAATTACCCCTACGAGAGCTCAGATACTAGCGAATCAGAAATGGCATTTAGCACAGACAGACCAGAAGGAGGGTCTAATGTAGCATACTTAGAAAAACCTGAAGGACCCTATAGAACGCAATTAGAGTTTCTCCGAACCAACCGATTAGGTGCTCGCATCTATGAGGATGGTTTGCAAAGGCAAGTGGTGCAAATGCACAACCCTGATCAACCCATTGGATTGGAAAGACCAGTGGTGAAATTTGAGAGAGATGCTTACATAGACAAAGAAGGAACCATGTACGTCCTAAGTACGCAGCCAAACTATACTAATGAGTTTGGCACAATTCAATTAGAGACAGAAGTGAAATTTCAAGGAAAAGAACCGTTAGAAGAACCTAGAACACCTAGAGGGAAATCCGTATTAACAAGAGTACTCATCCCAGAGTGGATCCCTCAAGATAACAGGAGCATCGAGTTGTTTGTAAATAAAGAGACAGATGAAGCCTTTTGGAGGTACAGAAAGGAACACCCTGGTGAGATAGGCATCATTACAATTTATGAATTCAAGGACCCAGATACACCTGGAAAGGTTGTATACCTGGATGAAACTTCAGAAAGAGTATATGTGATGTCCGACCATGCCAAAAACCTATACACATGGAGAGGTGAATTGGTATTCCCTCCATCTAGAACAAACATGAATACAAGTCAACAAGGGGCAGGAACATCAGCAGCCCATGGAAATCAAAGAGAAGGAAATAAAGAGAGACCGGAAGTAAGCTTTAATCACCCCATAGGGAGAGATAGAACAACCACGAACACTAATAGAGCAGATAGACAAAGAGATCATGGAGTACTAGGTGGTAGAGATGATTTTCCTCTACCTAGGCCACGTGAACACGCAAGAGTATTGAGACCCACTCAATTAGTGAAATCCATGAAGAATTACTTTGATGGGACAGGAGACCCCTATGACCATGTTGCAGAATTCAAGCAAGTACTAAGAGCAGAACAAGTCGAGGACATGTTCACGCAATACAATGCATTTGGACTAACGTTAAAGAATACCGCTTTAACTTGGTTTCAACCATTGCAACAAAGGCAATTTAGAGACATCCATCACTTTTTAGAGTTATTCATCACTGAATTCTCTAAAAGTGGGATTAGACATGACACGTCTTCGTTGATTCACAGCTTTAAACAAACCCCTCAGGAAACAGTTAGACTGGCAGGACGTAGATTCAGACAATATGTCGAACGATGTCCAATGCAAGAGCTACCCTCACAAGCCAAACAAGTATCACTGTTCCTAGATGGCTTGTTGAGCGCTAAACTACGCTCCTATGTGTACCTAAAGGAACCTAGAACGCTAGAGGAGTGTGTAAGAATATGTATAGACATTGAGGACAACCTAGGAGATGAATTAGAACTCTCAAAGGTCTATAAGGACTCAGATTGTTCTTCTCTAGCATCCACAAAATTGTCTAATTCGATAGAGGACCTAGCAGAAAAAGTGGCCCAAAAACTAGGAGTTTCTAGTAAACAGGTGCCCAAGCTACCAACTAATGTACGTTGTTACACTTGTGGTGGAAATCATTTGGCAAACGTATGTCCCAATGCACCACTACCTCGAGCCAACCCTAGTGGCCAATATTGTACAATTGAGAGAAGATACACGAATCATACGGCTCAGGACTGCCCATACAACAAACAAACCGTGAGACAGAACTACCCGCAAACATACCAGCAGCCAGGTAGGTATCAAGGCCAATACAATGCTCAGCCTTATTACTATAGGCCTCCCCAGAACTACTCATACCAGGCTCAACAGAGACCTCAACCTGTCTTAGCTCAGCAGCCACACCCACCGGCGAATGTCATCTCAGTCAAATACGCTGCTACAGAAGAGAACCTAAGTAGGGCCTTAGTGCCTTCTTCACCCTTGATCACAGAAAGTGACCCGAACTCAAACAGTTTTGACTCTACTCATGTAACTAGTCCACCCGCTTATTACACGGAGTCACCAGAACATGTGGAGACATATCATTATGATAGTCCACCAATGGAACCTAGTTGGGAGCCAGACTATGCTAATGTGATGTACGCAAACCCAAACCCACGGCCCCAATTGAGACAACAGAGACCACAGGGCCCTAGAGGACCATGCTTTAGGTGCCAAGGATATCACTTCATAAAGGATTGTCCACATCCCCCAATAGCAAGGCAATCACAGTACTATAACATACAAGGCTTTTGTGCCGATTGTGGCAAAGAGCACATCATAAAAGATTGTCCTAAGAACCCACTTAACACTTCAAATGTGACACCGATCAACGTGATAGGTATTGTAAACAACGCGGATGGATCCAACCCTACATACGTGCCTATCCAAGCTATAACCAGAGCCCAGGCGCTCTTACAAAACCAACAGCTTAATCAAGAGAAAGTAGCCGGAACTAGTGAAGTTGCAGAATCTAGCAGTAAAAAGACAAAATCTTGGAAAGATTCTAGAGAAAGAATAAAGAGAAAGTGGAGTAAAAAGATAACTGAGTTGGAAGGAAGTCTAAAAGAGTCGAGAGCCAAAATACAAGAATTGACTTCACAAGAATTAAACCAAGAAAATCCAGCTCAGAAATCAGGATCAGTTTTGGCGGAACCCATACCAGAAGATCTAGACATGATGTTTCGTGCATATCAGGCTAGAATAAAAGAGGGACCTCAAGTAACGGAAATGAGCAAAAACTACCCTCGAGCTGATCTAGAAATTGAGAGAACTAAACTCTGCATGAAAATGGTAGAACTAGCACAAGCTTTGTTCGAAGCCTCTAGATATCTTAATTGGAATAACATGGCAAAACCGGAATTACACTTTCAAGGACTAATGGAGAGGCTAGAATATTTGATAGAAAGCAAAGAGAAAAAGGATCAGCATAGTAACCCTATTGTCTCAGAGACACAGGAAAGGAATGCACCATCCCTGTCTCAAGTACCTAAAACAGAAAGTCAAGATAACCTATCTTCCATACATAGGTACTCACATGAACAAGGAACCCATCCTCCTATTCAAGAAATAGACGACTTGCAGGAACAATTTCCCCAAGACATCCCCTCTATATATGATGATGTAGAGGTGGAACAACTGAGTGAACCCACAGGATTTGAATCTAATTCTCTACAAGAATTACCGTAGTTCACAAGACCTTGGGAAGCAAAGTCTATTAGTATGAGAGCACCCACGATAATAGTAAGGAATGAGGAATCAGTGATCCCTAGGAACACGGAAGTGATCAATGATGGACAAGTATATGATAACCGAGAGAAAACCAAGAAAGTAATAGTTGCCATAGAAGGAGAAGAAGAAAAATGCACATACATAGGGCATGATTTGACGACTGAAGAAGAAGAAGAGTTTGTTGCCCTATTGCGCGAATATAGAGATGTTTTTGCTTGGAGTTACAAAGATTTGAAAGGAGTAGATCCAGATATATGTTCTCATAGAATCCCTATGACTCCAGATGCAAAACCGACAAAACAGAAACCGTACACGTACAATGATAACTACGCTGCGAAGATTAAAGAGGAGATAGATCGATTGATAGAAGCAGGATTCATTTACGAAATTGAGCATACCGAATGGGTATCCCCCATTGTGGTTGTGCCCAAGAAGAATGGAAAATTGCGTGTGTGTATTAACCTTAAAAAAGTTAATGCCGCAACGATTAGAGACAGTTATCCTCTTCCTATCACAGAACATCTATTGGAAAGAGTTGCGGGCAAGGAAGTTTACAGCTTTCTTGATGGATTCTCAGGCTATAATCAAGTAGCCATTGCTCCAGAAGATCAACACAAGACGGCATTTGCCACTGAATGGGGCATATTTGCATTTCGTGTGATGCCATTTGGCTTAACAAATGCACCCGCCACGTTCCATCGACTCATGTGTCATGTTTTTAAGGAATTCTTACGCAAGAGCTTGGAAGTTTATGTCGATGACTTATGTGCACATTCAAATGTAAGGCAGACACATATCCCAGAGTTAAGACAAATATTTGACAAATGTCGAGAATATCAGGTTTGTTTGAACCCAGAAAAATGCGTTTTCATGGTCAGACAAGGCAAAATTCTAGGACACATTGTGTCAAAAAATGGAATCTCCACGGATGAGGAAAAGGTGAAGGTAATTGCGGATCTACCCAGACCAACTAATGTGAAAGAGGTACAGGCATTTATGGGCCATTGCGGTTATTATAGGAGATTCATACACATGTATGCAATCATAGCCAAGCCTTTGTACTCTCTTTTAACCAATTTTGAATGGACAGATGAATGTGAAAATTCATTCAATGAACTTAAACGACGCTTGTGCTCAGCACCTATACTGACTACCCCAGATTGGAGTAAGCCATTCCATGTACATGTGGATGCATCCAATTACGCCATAGGATGTGTGTTAGCACAACCCACGAATGAAGGTAACATAGATCTCCCCATAGCTTACGCTAGCAGACAATTGAACGCAGCAGAAAGAAATTACACCACGACGGAACGAGAGGGATTAGGGATGATCTACGCAGTAAAGAAGTTTAGGCACTACTTGTTGGCCAACAAATTCAAGTCCTTTACAGATCATCAAGCCCTATTATACTTAGTCAACAAACCCTGTAACACAGGACGATTGATACGTTGGTTTCTATTACTCATGGAGTATGATTTTGAAGTGGTAGTCAGAAAAGGAAAGACACATCTTAGAGCTGACCACCTTTCAAGATTAACCTCAGGAGAAGCTCCCCAAGGAGTAGCGGATGATCTACCAGATGCATACTTGTTTAACCTTGAGGTAGCACCAGAATGGGCTAAGCCTATAGTCCCTATTCTGACATACGGACCCAAGAATCCTAGGTTAAAGATCAAAGAAGGAGAGATTACCAAGTCTCAGAGATACCAAATAATGGCAGGAAGCATATATAAACAGGATAATCAAAAGATTCTTGCTTGTTGCGTAGATGAATCAGAACATGCGAATTGGTTGCAATTAGCACACATAGGTGCATTAAGGCAACATCATTCAAAACATCGAACATTACATACTCTGCAAAGACTAGGAGTATATTGGCCTTCTATGGAAGCAGATGTCTACAAGTTGTGTAAAGAATGCCAGGTGTGTTGTGAAAGACCACCAGTAGAGCATGCTACATTATATCATGTGTCTCTCACACCAGACTGGAGTGAACCTTTAGTGACATACTTGAGGACGAACACATTCCCTCAAGGAATGACCTTAGCTCGACAACGCAGTCTAGAGCAGGAGGCTCACGATTACTCACTTATTGGCGATAATCTATACAAAAGAGGACGAGATGGATATCTAAGACAATGTGTTCATGAGAGCGATTATCTGAGCATACTAGAGACTGCACACCAAGGTGTTGCAGGAGGTCATTTTGGACCTGATAGGATAGTCAAAGCCATTCTCTTTGCAGGATTATGGTGGCCCACTCTTCACATGGATGCACATACCTATGTTAAGAGATGTGATGTGTGCCAAAGAACTCAGTTTCCTACTCGCAGAGATGAAATGCCATTGAAACCCATGATGGGCGGACGTGCATTTCCAAAGTGGGGTATAGATTTTGTAGGACCCATCAACCCCCCTGCACAAGGTACACATGCGGAATATATTATTGTTGCTACAGATTATCTAACCAAATGGGTAGAGGCAAAAGCCACGAAAAAGAATGATGCACACACAACTGCAAAATTCTTATTTGAAAATGTCTTCACAAGATATGGATTGCCTATAGAGTTAGTGAGTGATCGAGGCACTCACTTTCTAAACCAAGTCATTGAATATTTGTTACAGGATTTTATGGTGATTCACAAGAAATCTGCACCATATCATCCTCAGGCCAATGGTCAGGCTGAAAGCACTAACAAGATACTTTGTAACGTACTGACGAAACTCGTGAACAACAAACGTTCAGATTGGGACAAACAGTTACACCACGCTGTTTGGGCATATCGAGTGGCCTACAAAACCGTACTCAATGCAACTCCCTTTCATATGGTTTTTGGTCAGAATGCAGTGCTTCCTTTGGACTTCTTGATACCGACCCTTAAGGTTGCACAAGAACATCAGTGGACCGGCCATGAATTATCAGCGAGAATAATGGACTTGGAACGATTAGGAGAAACCAGGCTGAAAGCAGCAGCAGGAATATACGCAGCGAAGAAGTGACAAAAAGCATATTTTGATGCACATGTGAAAGATAAAGGGTTAAAAGAAGGAGATTTAGTTCTAGTGTATACGCTGAAACAGCACGCACAAAAGTTAGAAAAGCGAGGTTATGGACCTATGATCATTAACAGACTTTCGACAAGTGGAGCAGTACAGTTAGCCACCTTAGAAGGAGATATAATGCCTAATTACATTAGTGGCTGTAGAGTCAAGTTATATCAAGAACCTCTTACTGAGGATATGCTTAGACGACTCACGTTGGCAAAGAAGCGTAAGGAGGAAGAAAACAGAATACGAGCTGAAGCTCAGGCAGAAGCCATAGAACGCATTAAGCGCATGAAGCTAAGAAGACAAGGACTAGGGAGAGAACATTATAACCATCTGGAAACATCCCCCAGATATCCCATGGCCATGTGTCAAGTAAAGTCAACCACTCATCCTAGCATAGTGGACAGGAGACCATTCATTACCGTTAGGCTAGAGCACGGCAACCCTTGCCAAGAACTCAGGGCTTTAATTAACTCAGGTGCTGCGACTAGTGCGATTAGATGGTCCCACTATAAGGATTCAGGAATAGAAATGCGGCCAATTGAGGCATACCTCATAGGGCTAGGAGGCATGGAAACCCCTTGCATGGGTGAGGTGGACCTTCCTATCCTCATTAAGGATATGACCATGACAGCGAAGCTACTAGTGTGCCATGATGACGACCTAATAGAACCCCTAATCCTTGGCCAAGATTGGCTATACGATCACTCAGTGGACTTAAATCTTAGACAAGGCTCCTTACAGATTGGAACCTTAGAGCAGAAGCGAGTGATACCGCTTGACTTCCCTAATGGCATTCCGATTGAGATTTGTAACCCTAGACCCCATGAAATACATGCGACGGAAGACCGGAAGATCTTTGATCAGCTCAGTCACGTTACGTCTACACCGACCCACTCGGGCTTGGCTATGGACAGTTGTCAATCAAAAGGACGACAGGAGATCTTCCCTGGGACTTCCTGCAAACTAAAAGGGGCAGCTACCCAACCGCTAGGGCAGATGGACACAATCAGCGGTCAGGTGGGTTGCATCAGCGACCAAATGAGCACGACACCCTGCGGTGCTCATCCTTCCAAACTTGTTGCGGACTGGCCTAGATTAAAGTTAAAGAAAGAATCACTTCCTAATGGGCAGGTCACGCAAGTGTTGGAACTCCCTTCTTTTCCAAAGCAGAGCGTCCATCTGACCTCTCAACCTCAACCACAACAGAGTCAACCACGACGAAGGAACCCAGATCGACGGCAGTATCAGAAGACACAACAAGGAAAGCAGTCTAGGCCACCCAAAGGAAGCGGCACCAGACAAATATGGGTGCCAAAAGGACAAAAAGCACCGAAGAACTCCAACCAAGCAGAGATCGACAAGAAAAAGGCAGGGCAGAAACAGAATCAGTATCCACCATCCCCTCGACCTTCTTCTACAGGTCCGAGCATTCGACGAATTTGGATCGCCAAGAAATACCTTACCCATAGACCCACACCCACGCAGATTTGGGTACCCAAACCATGTATCATAGCTCAACCCTTAAGCCATGTAATATGTACCCCTCACAAATCTTTCTATCCCTCAATACCACCACACCCGATACTACCTTTTGCCCCTCAGCAGAAACCCACCACCCACTCAAGGACTCTTAGGAAATGGATACCAAAGCGTGTCCAACCGTCTTCCCCTAACCCATTGTCTAACTACTCCCCGACTAACATACAACCTTGTAATAAATCACTAACCTTTAAACCGTGTATAAATTCACCCACCATCATCACACATCACTCATAATCTCATCTCATCAAGAAATGTATGCATAATCTGAAACGTGTAGGTGTCTAGAGACCTGCACTAGTGCTGCAAGAAGCATTGCATCCATCACATCACAACACTTGGCTACACGGATTACGCATCAGTTATGGAAAGGGATTGCGGTCTCACTTTAATGGGATCATAATTAATTTCCATGCTAATGTGTTAATCTTTTGTAGCAGATCTTTCTCAATAGCGCATCAGTCATCATGCAAACCGACGAAGGACCATCAGAAGCAGGCCCCAGTGTAGCTGCAGTGCCCCTCAATGTTTTACGAGCAGAATCCCACGCGACTGCTCCACCGCCAGAATTCCAAGGATTTCCAGGGCCCATGCCGATCGATAACCCACCTATGGGCTACACAGAAAAGATACACCGTAACTCTCACTGGTTTCAGGGACTTGCAGGACCCTTAGCGGACGCGGATTTTATATTTGAATCTAATTTGACGTTTGATGACCGCACTTGGGGAAAATACCAATTCATCTCCAGAGAGTTCGAAGGCCTACAGAACACCCAGGACTTAACTCATGTTTGGGCCAGAGCCGGCTTCACGGAGTATCTCAGTGATCCTCTGCCCAAACCTGACTTTTATAGGTGTTATTATTTAATCACTACTTTGCTGGCCTCAGAGAATAAGGATATCCCAGGAACTTTTATTTTGCCCTCTTTAGTGGATGATCCACCTTACAGAAGATTTTATCTTTCGAAGGATTTAATCAGAACTGCCATCAAGATTCATGGAACCCACACGCCCACAGATCGAGAAAGATTAGTTCCAGACCCTATGAAACGTGGGGATGTCACTAAGTGGGAGGAGATCTCAGCAATTACACCTGAGTTGTCAAAGCCGCTAAGGATATGCATGCAACATTTTGCATTCCCCGCTCAGGACAGATTCACCATGCCACATAAAAGAATATGGTTTGGATTGTACTTAGCCTGTACTGGACCCCAGACTGTCGATCTGGCGAGCTGGATCATTGATCAAATGTATTTGGCGCAACACAGATGGGAACGAAAGAAAGTGCTTAATGGATGTTGTGCGCTGACAAGAATTGTTTATATGTGCTTGGCTTATGACTTGCCAATTGAACGTGCATTAACAGGAGAAGAGCTGAAGGCATTCAAAGGAACGACGAAGAAAGCCAGGAAGCCCAGCAGAGCACGGGCAGGTAAGCGCATGCGAGGCACTATTCCTTGCCTTCAAGTGCCAGATTCACCATCACCACAACCCTCTCCAGAGCAGTCACCGACAGAGGCCACTCCCACAGTACAACCTATTCGCATAAGGTTATCTAGACCAGTGGTAACAGAGGGCACTACTAGTAACGTTGCACCTCAGGCAGCTACAACCACAGAACCCACCACCACGACAGCAGAAGCTCCCACCATTATTGGTGCGGAAGCCTTTTCTTTCCCAATACCACACATGGAAGCAGAACCAATAAACACAACGTTCGATTTTGAAATGCCTGACGCATTCTCCAATGAATTTCAGTACTCCGAGGCACAAATGTTCTCTCAAGAATTTGAAAGGCCGAGTTACCCTACCACACCGCGGGATCAGCCACAGGGACAAGTGGTGTCGAGCTCTGATGACGAAAGAACAGCATCTGATGATGATGAAGGTGACGATGAAGCCAGCCAGGGCACGCATGATTCCCAAGAACAAGGACAGACAGACGGCCAAGGCCAACAAACCGATGCACACGGTGACACCAGCACGCATGAAGAGGAGACTTTCGAAGCAGCAGCTTACACGCTGGCAATCAAGAAATTATATCGTACGATGGAGAAAGTCTGGGCACGGAAGAAATTGACTGAAGAAGAGAGCCAAACCATCATCGAACAAGAACTCATCTCCGGAGGATTTGAAGAAGTCTACATCAGAGGGTTTAGAGAACTGGTCAAATCCATCGGCCCGATCGAAGCACTGAGATATTTACAAAGGAAGCCACTTCCCCAATATGACCCTCGCAGAGTTCGCCTGTTATCGAAGCCCGGTGAATATATTCGAGTTCCGGTAGGTGCTCAATCATCCCACCAGGCGCAAGATGCACGCCTACACCCGGAAAGATCCTTCACCGAAGAAGCTATCCTAGTCGACTCCCCACCACGTACTACCGTTATACATACTACCACTATCCTTGAAATAACATCCACACCTTCTACTCCTCTCTCACCTCATGTTTCACCAACCCATCCTGTATCCCCCGCACACCCGCCTGCTCCTCCCACATCCACACCAGTCCACGGCAACATAGCCAAAGCTTTTGCCCTGCCCATTCATGCCACCATGCCCGCACCCACCCCACCTCGTCTACATGTTAACCCCTTCATCCCTTCATCCTTCCCATCTTTTCCCCCACCTTTAAGACACCCTTTCACCTTTCTAACCCCACTAACCTTCTCACCACTTTCACCTCCCCAACCCACTGTAACCCCTATTTCTCCTTTTCACCAAGCGGCTCAAGCCATCCCCCCTGTAAATTACTCCACATTTGTAAATCCCGTCTTCACACATACACAACCACCCACATACACACCGCTTTTCACAGTCACCGCACTTGACACGTCCAGTGACATGGACATCTCACCACCCACCGCACCAGCACCCACTCCACTCACAGCACCATCATATTTAGGTACGTCACAATTTTCCACGATCACCACTGCATCCTCCTTCCCAACCCCATTCCCCATTCCCGCTGCATCTACTTCCACTGCATCCTCACTTAGCACTCCATTACTATTATCGCCAACCATAGACACTGCACTTCAACAAATGTTCACATGCATGTCACAAGTACGAGATGAGTTCGCATCTCTTGGCAACAATTATCAACAGCTGCAGAGGACGACAAATGAATTACAGTCGCAGCTTAATTCATTATCAATCGAGAATGCCTCTTTGAACACGCGATACCAAGAACTAAGAGAGGCATATCATAAGCTAGAGCTAGAAAGTGAAGAGAAAACAAAAGAAGCCACTGCTGATCTGGACAACCTGCTTCGAGCCCAAACAATTAGGAACGCGACGCTGACCAGGAATATGGGCTTACTCAGGAGGCACCTAGCCGCAGCAAAAGAGGAGAACCAGAGACTCCAAGAGCAGAATAGAGAGAATTTGGAAGCGGCATTGGACCATCCAGAACAACCCTTAAGTCCTAGCAGATTCAAGGCAATCCCATCCGAATCGATGCAGATGTTGCTAGAGGATCACGTGAGATTGCTAGAGGACTATGATCGAATGAACGAAGAGCATCAGAAGTTAAAAGAAGATCACAAGTTACTACAGCTCAGAGAACCGGCACCACAACAAGTACAAGTAGCAGCAGAAGTACCACAACCTATGGACCCCTCTCCTGACCTCATAGAGGAACTCAACGCATTACGGGCCCAGGTAACCACTCTCCAATCACGCATAGATGTATACGAAGCGCCACCAAGGCCAGACTCCCCACCGGAGATCCCAGCTGACGACGAGAACATAACCATTCCGGTAGAGGAAACGTTTGAAGAAGCATACGAGCCAATACCCATCCCAGGCGGACAAGTCACGGCCGAAGGCCAGATGACCTATGAACTTCCTACCCCCGCGTGGATGAAAACGATTGAGGAACTTGGAACGACACATTCAGCCAGAGTAGAGGCACAGTTACATGCCATGGCCATGATTGAAGAGAGAATCTTACAATCCCCCTTCTTTGCTCATTTGGCCCCCCGACGCTATATATCTGGGCATGAGCTGCAGTATAAACCGTACTTCATGTTAATGGCTGAGTATCAGCTAGCTATAGAGAAAGAAACCGGCATGAAACCCACGCATGCTACACAATTCGAGCCGGCGGACTTGCCACCAAATGCGCAAAGAGGAGAGATCCATCAACCGGATTGGCGCAAAGATCTACTCCAGAAGTACCCAGAAATGATGAGCACATGGGTGAAAGCGCCTTTACATTTAAAGTATAATCCTTGCTAGGGACCAGTACCACGACGCCGCTCCTGGACTGCATTCGCTATCAAAGTACAAAACAATAGGCAGTGTCAGGATTGGCTGAATTACCCCTACTTCAAGCCACCCACCGAGTTGCCCACTGTTGGCTATATGATGGCTACAATCCGTCACTGGCTCCCTCGCCTGAAGCATATGGATGATATCGCAGCGCATATGACTGTCAAAATTTTTGACATGATGCAAATGATATTTAAAGTCTTTCGACGCGTCAAGGCACCGCATGTAAACACCCCGGGATTTGAGCATGGTAACTTTGATCTAGTATATGACATGAGCACAACGCCATCGCTCCGGGTGTGTTATGCCTGGCACTGTAGAATAAAATACCTACCGGCGTGCTACAAGCAAACATTTGAAGAGATGTTCACCACCAGATTTTGGGAATACCATTCCGAGGTATTCATCAGCAGGCCCACACATTTATTGCAACTTTTTTGCCTGCGAGCGAATGTTTATTCCGCGCACTATCAACTCCCGCCACCCGACGAACCGCAACCGATCGACTGGGAGAAACTCGAGGCTGATCTGGCCCGAGGCATTCGAGTATCTGAGCACACCCTCGCTCACGACCTCCTACAAAACTACATCCGGTAGACCGCACAACAAGGTTGTGTCGAGGACGACAGAAGCGAGAGGGAGGGGGGTGTTGGAAGCAGTCAGAGGCACAGTCAGAGGCACAGACGACGTGGAAGCATGTAAAGACGGAGCAGGGAGCCAGTCGGATCATTTTTTCAAGCAACTATGTTTTTATTACCTCTTCAAACATCCAACAGTGATTTTCATCACTCTTGTAACATATGTAATATAGACAAAATCCCATTTTCTAATTCATAGCTCCATTTTGTACAAGCCGAGGAGTCCTCGAGCTTGAGGAGCTTAGGTAGAATGCGCGTACCAATTTTCGTTATTTTTAGATACCGTTTACCCTTCCGAATAGCATCTAGGACCTATTTTTTAACTAGGCCGGTCACTAGATGTGAAACCGGTCAAAACTAGTCTAGAAACTATAAAAAGAGCTAGAGAGCTCATTTTTGAGGTTGGTTCATGTTGGCTAGTGTGAGCTTAGAGCTAGTTTGAGCTTGTAATAGTGTTTTTGAGTAATAAAGCTAAATCCCCACCTTCCATTGTGTCTTGCTTGTCTCTTCATTGTGTGTGTGTATGTGTGTGTGCATCTTTGTGCTTCTCACCTTCACTCTCACATCATCTCTCATTCACGATCTTCATATCACTCCTACCTCTTCCGCGGATTGACATTAAGGAGGTGAAGCTTCTTAACGTGGTTCTCACCATTGTGCTAGAGCAACACCAAATTTGGCGTCGTTGCCGGGATCGAGTATAGGACGAATGTGTGATGGTAAGAGTATAGCAAGAAGTGGCGTTGGAAGGTAAAATTTCAGTTTTTGTTGTTGTTTTTACTTAGTTTTTAGTGTTTTTCACCTCCCCCACACTCCATCTTCATCATCGCATCATCATCTTCATCTCCAAAAAAATCAGAAAATTCACCATATCCACCCATTCACCTCATTTCCCCTCATTTGTGCATGCGAGAGAGCGAGAGAGAACTTTTGTGCTTGTGTGTGCTTGTGTTTTCTTGAGTTTTCTTGCAGGTACAGAGCTCCAGTGCATCAGGAAAGCTTGGAAAAGGTAAAATTTTACTCTCTGTCAAAGATCTGCCGAGTGTGGCGGACCATCGCGATGGTCTGCAACCTTCGGAATTCTTGGTAGGCGACCACACCACGAGGTAGGCGACCCTTGCGCATCTACGAATCCACAGGCGCATCTCAAAAATTCACACTTTGGTGGACCATCGCGATTGGCTCAGACCATCGCGATTGTGTCGCACCATCGCGATTGGCTCACGCCATCGCGACGGCTCGGCCGGACCATCGCGACGGTCTCGGACCATCGCGACGGTTCATTTGAGCCATCGCGACAGTCCACTTGGACCATCGCGATTGTTCAGCTCACCTTGGACCATCGCGATTGGCCCATGCCATCGCCACGACGGTGCCACATGTCAAGATAGACCATCGCGACGGTTCATTTTTCGGACCATCGCGACAGCCCAAAATCAGACCATCGCGATTGGCTCACGCCATTGCACTTGTGACCATCGCGACGGTTCACTTCGGACCATCGCGATTGTCCACCTTTGACCGTTGACCCGCACCATCGCGATTGTCCGCCTCATCACGCCATCGCGACGGTTCGACCTCGCGCCATCGCGATCGCTCACTACTGGACCATCGCGATGGTTCGACCTCACGCCATCGCGATCGCTCACTACTGGACCATCGCGACGGTCCATTCTCACGCCATCGCGATCGTTCAAATTTCACGCCATCGCGATCGTTCACTTCGGGCCATCACGACGGTTCACCTTTTCGCACCATCGCGACTGTCCAAATTCCACGCCATCGCGATGGTTCGCTTGGACCATCGCGACGGTCCCAGACCATCGCGATTGTGCACCCCCATCGCAAATTTAGGATTCCATTTTTTGACCAATTTTGGGGGTATTTTTGAGAAATTTTTGGATCATTAGACTCATAGGAGACCCCTTAGCTCATATTTGAAGGAAAACTTGATTGTCAGTTTTTACCCCCCAGGGCCTGAACGCTCATAACTTTTTCATCCGAAGTCCGTTTTTTGAGCTAAATAGCTCATTAGAAAGCTCTTGACGAGTACTACGTGACCTCAACTGTTTTTTTCATAAAGAATACATCTATTTTTTGAATAAGCTATTTTGAGGTTCACCTAGTTTGGGACTAGGAAGCCAGGGGGCAAGTATTGAAATTTTGGGGCAAAAGGGAAGGGACCTAAAAGGTGTATATACTCAAGTGTTTGATCATCCAACTGTGAATTGGTCTAATATTGGATTTTTCCAGGTCTAGCAAGGGCAATCAAAGGCAAGCAAGCAAGGCAGTGAAGACAGCAAAGCTTGGGAAGCATGGCTTCTTGGGCAACAGGGCATCAGAGCAACCAGAAAAGCTGACTCGAGGTTGGAAGATTACTTAACCCCCTCAGTCAATTCTTAGCTTAGGCTAAACAGTAGTTGTGGATTAAAGACGATAGGAACGCCTCAAGTTCAAGATACTTAATTCTTTCAAGTTTAAGACTACAAGTAAAGGTGTGTGTGACGAAAACCTAAAGGAAAGAACCTAAGTCTGACGGAACGAGAACTCAAAATTATAACGGAAAGTCGAATTCCTTACGCATATATTAAGACAAGAATCCAAAGAAAATTAAAAAGAATTAAGAAAGTAATAACAAAGAACTAGTGACGATCTAAGTGTGTAATTGAGTGTGCAAGGAAGAAAATTAATGAACCTTAGATTAGGGAGACACATAGGTAAGTCGGACCGACGAAGCCTTAGATCATCAGAAGCAAGTGTAAGAACTACTGCACGATCGTGGGCTCAGCAATTGAATAGTAATTACCCCTACGAGAGCTCAGATACTAGCGAATCAGAAATGGCATTTAGCACAGACAGACCAGAAGGAGGGTCTAATGTAGCATACTTAGAAAAACCTGAAGGACCCTATAGAACGCAATTAGAGTTTCTCCGAACCAACCGATTAGGTGCTCGCATCTATGAGGATGGTTTGCAAAGGCAAGTGGTGCAAATGCACAACCCTGATCAACCCATTGGATTGGAAAGACCAGTGGTGAAATTTGAGAGAGATGCTTACATAGACAAAGAAGGAACCATGTACGTCCTAAGTACGCAGCCAAACTATACTAATGAGTTTGGCACAATTCAATTAGAGACAGAAGTGAAATTTCAAGGAAAAGAACCGTTAGAAGAACCTAGAACACCTAGAGGGAAATCCGTATTAACAAGAGTACTCATCCCAGAGTGGATCCCTCAAGATAACAGGAGCATCGAGTTGTTTGTAAATAAAGAGACAGATGAAGCCTTTTGGAGGTACAGAAAGGAACACCCTGGTGAGATAGGCATCATTACAATTTATGAATTCAAGGACCCAGATACACCTGGAAAGGTTGTATACCTGGATGAAACTTCAGAAAGAGTATATGTGATGTCCGACCATGCCAAAAACCTATACACATGGAGAGGTGAATTGGTATTCCCTCCATCTAGAACAAACATGAATACAAGTCAACAAGGGGCAGGAACATCAGCAGCCCATGGAAATCAAAGAGAAGGAAATAAAGAGAGACCGGAAGTAAGCTTTAATCACCCCATAGGGAGAGATAGAACAACCACGAACACTAATAGAGCAGATAGACAAAGAGATCATGGAGTACTAGGTGGTAGAGATGATTTTCCTCTACCTAGGCCACGTGAACACGCAAGAGTATTGAGACCCACTCAATTAGTGAAATCCATGAAGAATTACTTTGATGGGACAGGAGACCCCTATGACCATGTTGCAGAATTCAAGCAAGTACTAAGAGCAGAACAAGTCGAGGACATGTTCACGCAATACAATGCATTTGGACTAACGTTAAAGAATACCGCTTTAACTTGGTTTCAACCATTGCAACAAAGGCAATTTAGAGACATCCATCACTTTTTAGAGTTATTCATCACTGAATTCTCTAAAAGTGGGATTAGACATGACACGTCTTCGTTGATTCACAGCTTTAAACAAACCCCTCAGGAAACAGTTAGACTGGCAGGACGTAGATTCAGACAATATGTCGAACGATGTCCAATGCAAGAGCTACCCTCACAAGCCAAACAAGTATCACTGTTCCTAGATGGCTTGTTGAGCGCTAAACTACGCTCCTATGTGTACCTAAAGGAACCTAGAACGCTAGAGGAGTGTGTAAGAATATGTATAGACATTGAGGACAACCTAGGAGATGAATTAGAACTCTCAAAGGTCTATAAGGACTCAGATTGTTCTTCTCTAGCATCCACAAAATTGTCTAATTCGATAGAGGACCTAGCAGAAAAAGTGGCCCAAAAACTAGGAGTTTCTAGTAAACAGGTGCCCAAGCTACCAACTAATGTACGTTGTTACACTTGTGGTGGAAATCATTTGGCAAACGTATGTCCCAATGCACCACTACCTCGAGCCAACCCTAGTGGCCAATATTGTACAATTGAGAGAAGATACACGAATCATACGGCTCAGGACTGCCCATACAACAAACAAACCGTGAGACAGAACTACCCGCAAACATACCAGCAGCCAGGTAGGTATCAAGGCCAATACAATGCTCAGCCTTATTACTATAGGCCTCCCCAGAACTACTCATACCAGGCTCAACAGAGACCTCAACCTGTCTTAGCTCAGCAGCCACACCCACCGGCGAATGTCATCTCAGTCAAATACGCTGCTACAGAAGAGAACCTAAGTAGGGCCTTAGTGCCTTCTTCACCCTTGATCACAGAAAGTGACCCGAACTCAAACAGTTTTGACTCTACTCATGTAACTAGTCCACCCGCTTATTACACGGAGTCACCAGAACATGTGGAGACATATCATTATGATAGTCCACCAATGGAACCTAGTTGGGAGCCAGACTATGCTAATGTGATGTACGCAAACCCAAACCCACGGCCCCAATTGAGACAACAGAGACCACAGGGCCCTAGAGGACCATGCTTTAGGTGCCAAGGATATCACTTCATAAAGGATTGTCCACATCCCCCAATAGCAAGGCAATCACAGTACTATAACATACAAGGCTTTTGTGCCGATTGTGGCAAAGAGCACATCATAAAAGATTGTCCTAAGAACCCACTTAACACTTCAAATGTGACACCGATCAACGTGATAGGTATTGTAAACAACGCGGATGGATCCAACCCTACATACGTGCCTATCCAAGCTATAACCAGAGCCCAGGCGCTCTTACAAAACCAACAGCTTAATCAAGAGAAAGTAGCCGGAACTAGTGAAGTTGCAGAATCTAGCAGTAAAAAGACAAAATCTTGGAAAGATTCTAGAGAAAGAATAAAGAGAAAGTGGAGTAAAAAGATAACTGAGTTGGAAGGAAGTCTAAAAGAGTCGAGAGCCAAAATACAAGAATTGACTTCACAAGAATTAAACCAAGAAAATCCAGCTCAGAAATCAGGATCAGTTTTGGCGGAACCCATACCAGAAGATCTAGACATGATGTTTCGTGCATATCAGGCTAGAATAAAAGAGGGACCTCAAGTAACGGAAATGAGCAAAAACTACCCTCGAGCTGATCTAGAAATTGAGAGAACTAAACTCTGCATGAAAATGGTAGAACTAGCACAAGCTTTGTTCGAAGCCTCTAGATATCTTAATTGGAATAACATGGCAAAACCGGAATTACACTTTCAAGGACTAATGGAGAGGCTAGAATATTTGATAGAAAGCAAAGAGAAAAAGGATCAGCATAGTAACCCTATTGTCTCAGAGACACAGGAAAGGAATGCACCATCCCTGTCTCAAGTACCTAAAACAGAAAGTCAAGATAACCTATCTTCCATACATAGGTACTCACATGAACAAGGAACCCATCCTCCTATTCAAGAAATAGACGACTTGCAGGAACAATTTCCCCAAGACATCCCCTCTATATATGATGATGTAGAGGTGGAACAACTGAGTGAACCCACAGGATTTGAATCTAATTCTCTACAAGAATTATCGTAGTTCACAAGACCTTGGGAAGCAAAGTCTATTAGTATGAGAGCACCCACGATAATAGTAAGGAATGAGGAATCAGTGATCCCTAGGAACACGGAAGTGATCAATGATGGACAAGTATATGATAACCGAGAGAAAACCAAGAAAGTAATAGTTGCCATAGAAGGAGAAGAAGAAAAATGCACATACATAGGGCATGATTTGACGACTGAAGAAGAAGAAGAGTTTGTTGCCCTATTGCGCGAATATAGAGATGTTTTTGCTTGGAGTTACAAAGATTTGAAAGGAGTAGATCCAGATATATGTTCTCATAGAATCCCTATGACTCCAGATGCAAAACCGACAAAACAGAAACCGTACACGTACAATGATAACTACGCTGCGAAGATTAAAGAGGAGATAGATCGATTGATAGAAGCAGGATTCATTTACGAAATTGAGCATACCGAATGGGTATCCCCCATTGTGGTTGTGCCCAAGAAGAATGGAAAATTGCGTGTGTGTATTAACCTTAAAAAAGTTAATGCCGCAACGATTAGAGACAGTTATCCTCTTCCTATCACAGAACATCTATTGGAAAGAGTTGCGGGCAAGGAAGTTTACAGCTTTCTTGATGGATTCTCAGGCTATAATCAAGTAGCCATTGCTCCAGAAGATCAACACAAGACGGCATTTGCCACTGAATGGGGCATATTTGCATTTCGTGTGATGCCATTTGGCTTAACAAATGCACCCGCCACGTTCCATCGACTCATGTGTCATGTTTTTAAGGAATTCTTACGCAAGAGCTTGGAAGTTTATGTCGATGACTTATGTGCACATTCAAATGTAAGGCAGACACATATCCCAGAGTTAAGACAAATATTTGACAAATGTCGAGAATATCAGGTTTGTTTGAACCCAGAAAAATGCGTTTTCATGGTCAGACAAGGCAAAATTCTAGGACACATTGTGTCAAAAAATGGAATCTCCACGGATGAGGAAAAGGTGAAGGTAATTGCGGATCTACCCAGACCAACTAATGTGAAAGAGGTACAGGCATTTATGGGCCATTGCGGTTATTATAGGAGATTCATACACATGTATGCAATCATAGCCAAGCCTTTGTACTCTCTTTTAACCAATTTTGAATGGACAGATGAATGTGAAAATTCATTCAATGAACTTAAACGACGCTTGTGCTCAGCACCTATACTGACTACCCCAGATTGGAGTAAGCCATTCCATGTACATGTGGATGCATCCAATTACGCCATAGGATGTGTGTTAGCACAACCCACGAATGAAGGTAACATAGATCTCCCCATAGCTTACGCTAGCAGACAATTGAACGCAGCAGAAAGAAATTACACCACGACGGAACGAGAGGGATTAGGGATGATCTACGCAGTAAAGAAGTTTAGGCACTACTTGTTGGCCAACAAATTCAAGTCCTTTACAGATCATCAAGCCCTATTATACTTAGTCAACAAACCCTGTAACACAGGACGATTGATACGTTGGTTTCTATTACTCATGGAGTATGATTTTGAAGTGGTAGTCAGAAAAGGAAAGACACATCTTAGAGCTGACCACCTTTCAAGATTAACCTCAGGAGAAGCTCCCCAAGGAGTAGCGGATGATCTACCAGATGCATACTTGTTTAACCTTGAGGTAGCACCAGAATGGGCTAAGCCTATAGTCCCTATTCTGACATACGGACCCAAGAATCCTAGGTTAAAGATCAAAGAAGGAGAGATTACCAAGTCTCAGAGATACCAAATAATGGCAGGAAGCATATATAAACAGGATAATCAAAAGATTCTTGCTTGTTGCGTAGATGAATCAGAACATGCGAATTGGTTGCAATTAGCACACATAGGTGCATTAAGGCAACATCATTCAAAACATCGAACATTACATACTCTGCAAAGACTAGGAGTATATTGGCCTTCTATGGAAGCAGATGTCTACAAGTTGTGTAAAGAATGCCAGGTGTGTTGTGAAAGACCACCAGTAGAGCATGCTACATTATATCATGTGTCTCTCACACCAGACTGGAGTGAACCTTTAGTGACATACTTGAGGACGAACACATTCCCTCAAGGAATGACCTTAGCTCGACAACGCAGTCTAGAGCAGGAGGCTCACGATTACTCACTTATTGGCGATAATCTATACAAAAGAGGACGAGATGGATATCTAAGACAATGTGTTCATGAGAGCGATTATCTGAGCATACTAGAGACTGCACACCAAGGTGTTGCAGGAGGTCATTTTGGACCTGATAGGATAGTCAAAGCCATTCTCTTTGCAGGATTATGGTGGCCCACTCTTCACATGGATGCACATACCTATGTTAAGAGATGTGATGTGTGCCAAAGAACTCAGTTTCCTACTCGCAGAGATGAAATGCCATTGAAACCCATGATGGGCGGACGTGCATTTCCAAAGTGGGGTATAGATTTTGTAGGACCCATCAACCCCCCTGCACAAGGTACACATGCGGAATATATTATTGTTGCTACAGATTATCTAACCAAATGGGTAGAGGCAAAAGCCACGAAAAAGAATGATGCACACACAACTGCAAAATTCTTATTTGAAAATGTCTTCACAAGATATGGATTGCCTATAGAGTTAGTGAGTGATCGAGGCACTCACTTTCTAAACCAAGTCATTGAATATTTGTTACAGGATTTTATGGTGATTCACAAGAAATCTGCACCATATCATCCTCAGGCCAATGGTCAGGCTGAAAGCACTAACAAGATACTTTGTAACGTACTGACGAAACTCGTGAACAACAAACGTTCAGATTGGGACAAACAGTTACACCACGCTGTTTGGGCATATCGAGTGGCCTACAAAACCGTACTCAATGCAACTCCCTTTCATATGGTTTTTGGTCAGAATGCAGTGCTTCCTTTGGACTTCTTGATACCGACCCTTAAGGTTGCACAAGAACATCAGTGGACCGGCCATGAATTATCAGCGAGAATAATGGACTTGGAACGATTAGGAGAAACCAGGCTGAAAGCAGCAGCAGGAATATACGCAGCGAAGAAGTGACAAAAAGCATATTTTGATGCACATGTGAAAGATAAAGGGTTAAAAGAAGGAGATTTAGTTCTAGTGTATACGCTGAAACAGCACGCACAAAAGTTAGAAAAGCGAGGTTATGGACCTATGATCATTAACAGACTTTCGACAAGTGGAGCAGTACAGTTAGCCACCTTAGAAGGAGATATAATGCCTAATTACATTAGTGGCTGTAGAGTCAAGTTATATCAAGAACCTCTTACTGAGGATATGCTTAGACGACTCACGTTGGCAAAGAAGCGTAAGGAGGAAGAAAACAGAATACGAGCTGAAGCTCAGGCAGAAGCCATAGAACGCATTAAGCGCATGAAGCTAAGAAGACAAGGACTAGGGAGAGAACATTATAACCATCTGGAAACATCCCCCAGATATCCCATGGCCATGTGTCAAGTAAAGTCAACCACTCATCCTAGCATAGTGGACAGGAGACCATTCATTACCGTTAGGCTAGAGCACGGCAACCCTTGCCAAGAACTCAGGGCTTTAATTAACTCAGGTGCTGCGACTAGTGCGATTAGATGGTCCCACTATAAGGATTCAGGAATAGAAATGCGGCCAATTGAGGCATACCTCATAGGGCTAGGAGGCATGGAAACCCCTTGCATGGGTGAGGTGGACCTTCCTATCCTCATTAAGGATATGACCATGACAGCGAAGCTACTAGTGTGCCATGATGACGACCTAATAGAACCCCTAATCCTTGGCCAAGATTGGCTATACGATCACTCAGTGGACTTAAATCTTAGACAAGGCTCCTTACAGATTGGAACCTTAGAGCAGAAGCGAGTGATACCGCTTGACTTCCCTAATGGCATTCCGATTGAGATTTGTAACCCTAGACCCCATGAAATACATGCGACGGAAGACCGGAAGATCTTTGATCAGCTCAGTCACGTTACGTCTACACCGACCCACTCGGGCTTGGCTATGGACAGTTGTCAATCAAAAGGACGACAGGAGATCTTCCCTGGGACTTCCTGCAAACTAAAAGGGGCAGCTACCCAACCGCTAGGGCAGATGGACACAATCAGCGGTCAGGTGGGTTGCATCAGCGACCAAATGAGCACGACACCCTGCGGTGCTCATCCTTCCAAACTTGTTGCGGACTGGCCTAGATTAAAGTTAAAGAAAGAATCACTTCCTAATGGGCAGGTCACGCAAGTGTTGGAACTCCCTTCTTTTCCAAAGCAGAGCGTCCATCTGACCTCTCAACCTCAACCACAACAGAGTCAACCACGACGAAGGAACCCAGATCGACGGCAGTATCAGAAGACACAACAAGGAAAGCAGTCTAGGCCACCCAAAGGAAGCGGCACCAGACAAATATGGGTGCCAAAAGGACAAAAAGCACCGAAGAACTCCAACCAAGCAGAGATCGACAAGAAAAAGGCAGGGCAGAAACAGAATCAGTATCCACCATCCCCTCGACCTTCTTCTACAGGTCCGAGCATTCGACGAATTTGGATCGCCAAGAAATACCTTACCCATAGACCCACACCCACGCAGATTTGGGTACCCAAACCATGTATCATAGCTCAACCCTTAAGCCATGTAATATGTACCCCTCACAAATCTTTCTATCCCTCAATACCACCACACCCGATACTACCTTTTGCCCCTCAGCAGAAACCCACCACCCACTCAAGGACTCTTAGGAAATGGATACCAAAGCGTGTCCAACCGTCTTCCCCTAACCCATTGTCTAACTACTCCCCGACTAACATACAACCTTGTAATAAATCACTAACCTTTAAACCGTGTATAAATTCACCCACCATCATCACACATCACTCATAATCTCATCTCATCAAGAAATGTATGCATAATCTGAAACGTGTAGGTGTCTAGAGACCTGCACTAGTGCTGCAAGAAGCATTGCATCCATCACATCACAACACTTGGCTACACGGATTACGCATCAGTTATGGAAAGGGATTGCGGTCTCACTTTAATGGGATCATAATTAATTTCCATGCTAATGTGTTAATCTTTTGTAGCAGATCTTTCTCAATAGCGCATCAGTCATCATGCAAACCGACGAAGGACCATCAGAAGCAGGCCCCAGTGTAGCTGCAGTGCCCCTCAATGTTTTACGAGCAGAATCCCACGCGACTGCTCCACCGCCAGAATTCCAAGGATTTCCAGGGCCCATGCCGATCGATAACCCACCTATGGGCTACACAGAAAAGATACACCGTAACTCTCACTGGTTTCAGGGACTTGCAGGACCCTTAGCGGACGCGGATTTTATATTTGAATCTAATTTGACGTTTGATGACCGCACTTGGGGAAAATACCAATTCATCTCCAGAGAGTTCGAAGGCCTACAGAACACCCAGGACTTAACTCATGTTTGGGCCAGAGCCGGCTTCACGGAGTATCTCAGTGATCCTCTGCCCAAACCTGACTTTTATAGGTGTTATTATTTAATCACTACTTTGCTGGCCTCAGAGAATAAGGATATCCCAGGAACTTTTATTTTGCCCTCTTTAGTGGATGATCCACCTTACAGAAGATTTTATCTTTCGAAGGATTTAATCAGAACTGCCATCAAGATTCATGGAACCCACACGCCCACAGATCGAGAAAGATTAGTTCCAGACCCTATGAAACGTGGGGATGTCACTAAGTGGGAGGAGATCTCAGCAATTACACCTGAGTTGTCAAAGCCGCTAAGGATATGCATGCAACATTTTGCATTCCCCGCTCAGGACAGATTCACCATGCCACATAAAAGAATATGGTTTGGATTGTACTTAGCCTGTACTGGACCCCAGACTGTCGATCTGGCGAGCTGGATCATTGATCAAATGTATTTGGCGCAACACAGATGGGAACGAAAGAAAGTGCTTAATGGATGTTGTGCGCTGACAAGAATTGTTTATATGTGCTTGGCTTATGACTTGCCAATTGAACGTGCATTAACAGGAGAAGAGCTGAAGGCATTCAAAGGAACGACGAAGAAAGCCAGGAAGCCCAGCAGAGCACGGGCAGGTAAGCGCATGCGAGGCACTATTCCTTGCCTTCAAGTGCCAGATTCACCATCACCACAACCCTCTCCAGAGCAGTCACCGACAGAGGCCACTCCCACAGTACAACCTATTCGCATAAGGTTATCTAGACCAGTGGTAACAGAGGGCACTACTAGTAACGTTGCACCTCAGGCAGCTACAACCACAGAACCCACCACCACGACAGCAGAAGCTCCCACCATTATTGGTGCGGAAGCCTTTTCTTTCCCAATACCACACATGGAAGCAGAACCAATAAACACAACGTTCGATTTTGAAATGCCTGACGCATTCTCCAATGAATTTCAGTACTCCGAGGCACAAATGTTCTCTCAAGAATTTGAAAGGCCGAGTTACCCTACCACACCGCGGGATCAGCCACAGGGACAAGTGGTGTCGAGCTCTGATGACGAAAGAACAGCATCTGATGATGATGAAGGTGACGATGAAGCCAGCCAGGGCACGCATGATTCCCAAGAACAAGGACAGACAGACGGCCAAGGCCAACAAACCGATGCACACGGTGACACCAGCACGCATGAAGAGGAGACTTTCGAAGCAGCAGCTTACACGCTGGCAATCAAGAAATTATATCGTACGATGGAGAAAGTCTGGGCACGGAAGAAATTGACTGAAGAAGAGAGCCAAACCATCATCGAACAAGAACTCATCTCCGGAGGATTTGAAGAAGTCTACATCAGAGGGTTTAGAGAACTGGTCAAATCCATCGGCCCGATCGAAGCACTGAGATATTTACAAAGGAAGCCACTTCCCCAATATGACCCTCGCAGAGTTCGCCTGTTATCGAAGCCCGGTGAATATATTCGAGTTCCGGTAGGTGCTCAATCATCCCACCAGGCGCAAGATGCACGCCTACACCCGGAAAGATCCTTCACCGAAGAAGCTATCCTAGTCGACTCCCCACCACGTACTACCGTTATACATACTACCACTATCCTTGAAATAACATCCACACCTTCTACTCCTCTCTCACCTCATGTTTCACCAACCCATCCTGTATCCCCCGCACACCCGCCTGCTCCTCCCACATCCACACCAGTCCACGGCAACATAGCCAAAGCTTTTGCCCTGCCCATTCATGCCACCATGCCCGCACCCACCCCACCTCGTCTACATGTTAACCCCTTCATCCCTTCATCCTTCCCATCTTTTCCCCCACCTTTAAGACACCCTTTCACCTTTCTAACCCCACTAACCTTCTCACCACTTTCACCTCCCCAACCCACTGTAACCCCTATTTCTCCTTTTCACCAAGCGGCTCAAGCCATCCCCCCTGTAAATTACTCCACATTTGTAAATCCCGTCTTCACACATACACAACCACCCACATACACACCGCTTTTCACAGTCACCGCACTTGACACGTCCAGTGACATGGACATCTCACCACCCACCGCACCAGCACCCACTCCACTCACAGCACCATCATATTTAGGTACGTCACAATTTTCCACGATCACCACTGCATCCTCCTTCCCAACCCCATTCCCCATTCCCGCTGCATCTACTTCCACTGCATCCTCACTTAGCACTCCATTACTATTATCGCCAACCATAGACACTGCACTTCAACAAATGTTCACATGCATGTCACAAGTACGAGATGAGTTCGCATCTCTTGGCAACAATTATCAACAGCTGCAGAGGACGACAAATGAATTACAGTCGCAGCTTAATTCATTATCAATCGAGAATGCCTCTTTGAACACGCGATACCAAGAACTAAGAGAGGCATATCATAAGCTAGAGCTAGAAAGTGAAGAGAAAACAAAAGAAGCCACTGCTGATCTGGACAACCTGCTTCGAGCCCAAACAATTAGGAACGCGACGCTGACCAGGAATATGGGCTTACTCAGGAGGCACCTAGCCGCAGCAAAAGAGGAGAACCAGAGACTCCAAGAGCAGAATAGAGAGAATTTGGAAGCGGCATTGGACCATCCAGAACAACCCTTAAGTCCTAGCAGATTCAAGGCAATCCCATCCGAATCGATGCAGATGTTGCTAGAGGATCACGTGAGATTGCTAGAGGACTATGATCGAATGAACGAAGAGCATCAGAAGTTAAAAGAAGATCACAAGTTACTACAGCTCAGAGAACCGGCACCACAACAAGTACAAGTAGCAGCAGAAGTACCACAACCTATGGACCCCTCTCCTGACCTCATAGAGGAACTCAACGCATTACGGGCCCAGGTAACCACTCTCCAATCACGCATAGATGTATACGAAGCGCCACCAAGGCCAGACTCCCCACCGGAGATCCCAGCTGACGACGAGAACATAACCATTCCGGTAGAGGAAACGTTTGAAGAAGCATACGAGCCAATACCCATCCCAGGCGGACAAGTCACGGCCGAAGGCCAGATGACCTATGAACTTCCTACCCCCGCGTGGATGAAAACGATTGAGGAACTTGGAACGACACATTCAGCCAGAGTAGAGGCACAGTTACATGCCATGGCCATGATTGAAGAGAGAATCTTACAATCCCCCTTCTTTGCTCATTTGGCCCCCCGACGCTATATATCTGGGCATGAGCTGCAGTATAAACCGTACTTCATGTTAATGGCTGAGTATCAGCTAGCTATAGAGAAAGAAACCGGCATGAAACCCACGCATGCTACACAATTCGAGCCGGCGGACTTGCCACCAAATGCGCAAAGAGGAGAGATCCATCAACCGGATTGGCGCAAAGATCTACTCCAGAAGTACCCAGAAATGATGAGCACATGGGTGAAAGCGCCTTTACATTTAAAGTATAATCCTTGCTAGGGACCAGTACCACGACGCCGCTCCTGGACTGCATTCGCTATCAAAGTACAAAACAATAGGCAGTGTCAGGATTGGCTGAATTACCCCTACTTCAAGCCACCCACCGAGTTGCCCACTGTTGGCTATATGATGGCTACAATCCGTCACTGGCTCCCTCGCCTGAAGCATATGGATGATATCGCAGCGCATATGACTGTCAAAATTTTTGACATGATGCAAATGATATTTAAAGTCTTTCGACGCGTCAAGGCACCGCATGTAAACACCCCGGGATTTGAGCATGGTAACTTTGATCTAGTATATGACATGAGCACAACGCCATCGCTCCGGGTGTGTTATGCCTGGCACTGTAGAATAAAATACCTACCGGCGTGCTACAAGCAAACATTTGAAGAGATGTTCACCACCAGATTTTGGGAATACCATTCCGAGGTATTCATCAGCAGGCCCACACATTTATTGCAACTTTTTTGCCTGCGAGCGAATGTTTATTCCGCGCACTATCAACTCCCGCCACCCGACGAACCGCAACCGATCGACTGGGAGAAACTCGAGGCTGATCTGGCCCGAGGCATTCGAGTATCTGAGCACACCCTCGCTCACGACCTCCTACAAAACTACATCCGGTAGACCGCACAACAAGGTTGTGTCGAGGACGACAGAAGCGAGAGGGAGGGGGGTGTTGGAAGCAGTCAGAGGCACAGACGACGTGGAAGCATGTAAAGACGGAGCAGGGAACCAGTCGGATCATTTTTTCAAGCAACTATGTTTTTATTACCTCTTCAAACATCCAACAGTGATTTTCATCACTCTTGTAACATATGTAATATAGACAAAATCCCATTTTCTAATTCATAGCTCCATTTTGTACAAGCCGAGGAGTCCTCGAGCTTGAGGAGCTTAGGTAGAATGCGCGTACCAATTTTCGTTATTTTTAGATACCGTTTACCCTTCCGAATAGCATCTAGGACCTATTTTTTAACTAGGCCGGTCACTAGATGTGAAACCGGTCAAAACTAGTCTAGAAACTATAAAAAGAGCTAGAGAGCTCATTTTTGAGGTTGGTTCATGTTGGCTAGTGTGAGCTTAGAGCTAGTTTGAGCTTGTAATAGTGTTTTTGAGTAATAAAGCTAAATCCCCACCTTCCATTGTGTCTTGCTTGTCTCTTCATTGTGTGTGTGTATGTGTGTGTGCATCTTTGTGCTTCTCACCTTCACTCTCACATCATCTCTCATTCACGATCTTCATATCACTCCTACCTCTTCCGCGGATTGACATTAAGGAGGTGAAGCTTCTTAACGTGGTTCTCACCATTGTGCTAGAGCAACACCAAATTTGGCGCCGTTGCCGGGATCGAGTATAGGACGAATGTGTGATGGTAAGAGTATAGCAAGAAGTGGCGTTGGAAGGTAAAATTTCAGTTTTTGTTGTTGTTTTTACTTAGTTTTTAGTGTTTTTCACCTCCCCCACACTCCATCTTCATCATCGCATCATCATCTTCATCTCCAAAAAAATCAGAAAATTCACCATATCCACCCATTCACCTCATTTCCCCTCATTTGTGCATGCGAGAGAGCGAGAGAGAACTTTTGTGCTTGTGTGTGCTTGTGTTTTCTTGAGTTTTCTTGCAGGTACAGAGCTCCAGTGCATCAGGAAAGCTTGGAAAAGGTAAAATTTTACTCTCTGTCAAAGATCTGCCGAGTGTGGCGGACCATCGCGATGGTCTGCAACCTTCAGAATTCTTGGTAGGCGACCACACCACGAGGTAGGCGACCCTTGCGCATCTACGAATCCACAGGCGCATCTCAAAAATTCACACTTTGGTGGACCATCGCGATTGGCTCAGACCATCGCGATTGTGTCGCACCATCGCGATTGGCTCACGCCATCGCGACGGCTCGGCCGGACCATCGCGACGGTCTCGGACCATCGCGACGGTTCATTTGAGCCATCGCGACAGTCCACTTGGACCATCGCGATTGTTCAGCTGACCTTGGACCATCGCGATTGGCCCATGCCATCGCCACGACGGTGCCACATGTCAAGATAGACCATCGCGACGGTTCATTTTTCGGACCATCGTGACAGCCCAAAATCAGACCATCGCGATTGGCTCACGCCATCGCACTTGTGACCATCGCGACGGTTCACTTCGGACCATCGCGATTGTCCACCTTTGACCGTTGACCCGCACCATCGCGATTGTCCGCCTCATCACGCCATCGCGACGGTTCGACCTCGCGCCATCGCGATCGCTCACTACTGGACCATCGCGATGGTTCGACCTCACGCCATCGCGATCGCTCACTACTGGACCATCGCGACGGTCCATTCTCACGCCATCGCGATCGTTCAAATTTCACGCCATCGCGATCGTTCACTTCGGGCCATCACGACGGTTCACCTTTTCGCACCATCGCGACTGTCCAAATTCCACGCCATCGCGATGGTTCGCTTGGACCATCGCGACGGTCCCAGACCATCGCGATTGTGCACCCCCATCGCAAATTTAGGATTCCATTTTTTGACCAATTTTGGGGGTATTTTTGAGAAATTTTTGGATCATTAGACTCATAGGAGACCCCTTAGCTCATATTTGAAGGAAAACTTGATTGTCAGTTTTTACCCCCCAGGGCCTGAACGCTCATAACTTTTTCATCCGAAGTCCGTTTTTTTGAGCTAAATAGCTCATTAGAAAGCTCTTGACGAGTACTACGTGACCTCAACTGTTTTTTTCATAAAGAATACATCTATTTTTTGAATAAGCTATTTTGAGGTTCACCTAGTTTGGGACTAGGAAGCCAGGGGGCAAGTATTGAAATTTTGGGGCAAAAGGGAAGGGACCTAAAAGGTGTATATACTCAAGTGTTTGATCATCCAACTGTGAATTGGTCTAATATTGGATTTTTCCAGGTCTAGCAAGGGCAATCAAAGGCAAGCAAGCAAGGCAGTGAAGACAGCAAAGCTTGGGAAGCATGGCTTCTTGGGCAACAGGGCATCAGAGCAACCAGAAAAGCTGACTCGAGGTTGGAAGATTACTTAACCCCCTCAGTCAATTCTTAGCTTAGGCTAAACAGTAGTTGTGGATTAAAGACGATAGGAACGCCTCAAGTTCAAGATACTTAATTCTTTCAAGTTTAAGACTACAAGTAAAGGTGTGTGTGACGAAAACCTAAAGGAAAGAACCTAAGTCTGACGGAACGAGAACTCAAAATTATAACGGAAAGTCGAATTCCTGACGCATATATTAAGACAAGAATCCAAAGAAAATTAAAAAGAATTAAGAAAGTAATAACAAAGAACTAGTGACGATCTAAGTGTGTAATTGAGTGTGCAAGGAAGAAAATTAATGAACCTTAGATTAGGGAGACACATAGGTAAGTCGGACCGACGAAGCCTTAGATCATCAGAAGCAAGTGTAAGAACTACTGCACGATCGTGGGCTCAGCAATTGAATAGTAATTACCCCTACGAGAGCTCAGATACTAGCGAATCAGAAATGGCATTTAGCACAGACAGACCAGAAGGAGGGTCTAATGTAGCATACTTAGAAAAACCTGAAGGACCCTATAGAACGCAATTAGAGTTTCTCCGAACCAACCGATTAGGTGCTCGCATCTATGAGGATGGTTTGCAAAGGCAAGTGGTGCAAATGCACAACCCTGATCAACCCATTGGATTGGAAAGACCAGTGGTGAAATTTGAGAGAGATGCTTACATAGACAAAGAAGGAACCATGTACGTCCTAAGTACGCAGCCAAACTATACTAATGAGTTTGGCACAATTCAATTAGAGACAGAAGTGAAATTTCAAGGAAAAGAACCGTTAGAAGAACCTAGAACACCTAGAGGGAAATCCGTATTAACAAGAGTACTCATCCCAGAGTGGATCCCTCAAGATAACAGGAGCATCAAGTTGTTTGTAAATAAAGAGACAGATGAAGCCTTTTGGAGGTACAGAAAGGAACACCCTGGTGAGATAGGCATCATTACAATTTATGAATTCAAGGACCCAGATACACCTGGAAAGGTTGTATACCTGGATGAAACTTCAGAAAGAGTATATGTGATGTCCGACCATGCCAAAAACCTATACACATGGAGAGGTGAATTGGTATTCCCTCCATCTAGAACAAACATGAATACAAGTCAACAAGGGGCAGGAACATCAGCAGCCCATGGAAATCAAAGAGAAGGAAATAAAGAGAGACCGGAAGTAAGCTTTAATCACCCCATAGGGAGAGATAGAACAACCACGAACACTAATAGAGCAGATAGACAAAGAGATCATGGAGTACTAGGTGGTAGAGATGATTTTCCTCTACCTAGGCCACGTGAACACGCAAGAGTATTGAGACCCACTCAATTAGTGAAATCCATGAAGAATTACTTTGATGGGACAGGAGACCCCTATGACCATGTTGCAGAATTCAAGCAAGTACTAAGAGCAGAACAAGTCGAGGACATGTTCACGCAATACAATGCATTTGGACTAACGTTAAAGAATACCGCTTTAACTTGGTTTCAACCATTGCAACAAAGGCAATTTAGAGACATCCATCACTTTTTAGAGTTATTCATCACTGAATTCTCTAAAAGTGGGATTAGACATGACACGTCTTCGTTGATTCACAGCTTTAAACAAACCCCTCAGGAAACAGTTAGACTGGCAGGACGTAGATTCAGACAATATGTCGAACGATGTCCAATGCAAGAGCTACCCTCACAAGCCAAACAAGTATCACTGTTCCTAGATGGCTTGTTGAGCGCTAAACTACGCTCCTATGTGTACCTAAAGGAACCTAGAACGCTAGAGGAGTGTGTAAGAATATGTATAGACATTGAGGACAACCTAGGAGATGAATTAGAACTCTCAAAGGTCTATAAGGACTCAGATTGTTCTTCTCTAGCATCCACAAAATTGTCTAATTCGATAGAGGACCTAGCAGAAAAAGTGGCCCAAAAACTAGGAGTTTCTAGTAAACAGGTGCCTAAGCTACCAACTAATGTACGTTGTTACACTTGTGGTGGAAATCATTTGGCAAACGTATGTCCCAATGCACCACTACCTCGAGCCAACCCTAGTGGCCAATATTGTACAATTGAGAGAAGATACACGAATCATACGGCTCAGGACTGCCCATACAACAAACAAACCGTGAGACAGAACTACCCGCAAACATACCAGCAGCCAGGTAGGTATCAAGGCCAATACAATGCTCAGCCTTATTACTATAGGCCTCCCCATAACTACTCATACCAGGCTCAACAGAGACCTCAACCTGTCTTAGCTCAGCAGCCACACCCACCGGCGAATGTCATCTCAGTCAAATACGCTGCTACAGAAGAGAACCTAAGTAGGGCCTTAGTGCCTTCTTCACCCTTGATCACAGAAAGTGACCCGAACTCAAACAGTTTTGACTCTACTCATGTAACTAGTCCACCCGCTTATTACACGGAGTCACCAGAACATGTGGAGACATATCATTATGATAGTCCACCAATGGAACCTAGTTGGGAGCCAGACTATGCTAATGTGATGTACGCAAACCCAAACCCACGGCCCCAATTGAGACAACAGAGACCACAGGGCCCTAGAGGACCATGCTTTAGGTGCCAAGGAGATCACTTCATAAAGGATTGTCCACATCCCCTAATAGCAAGGCAATCACAGTACTATAACATACAAGGCTTTTGTGCTGATTGTGGCAAAGAGCACATCATAAAAGATTGTCCTAAGAACCCACTTAACACTTCAAATGTGACACCGATCAACGTGATAGGTATTGTAAACAACGCGGATGGATCCAACCCTACATACGTGCCTATCCAAGCTATAACCAGAGCCCAGGCGCTCTTACAAAACCAACAGCTTAATCAAGAGAAAGTAGCCGGAACTAGTGAAGTTGCAGAATCTAGCAGTAAAAAGACAAAATCTTGGAAAGATTCTAGAGAAAGAATAAAGAGAAAGTGGAGTAAAAAGATAACTGAGTTGGAAGGAAGTCTAAAAGAGTCGAGAGCCAAAATACAAGAATTGACTTCACAAGAATTAAACCAAGAAAATCCAGCTCAGAAATCAGGATCAGTTTTGGCGGAACCCATACCAGAAGATCTAGACATGATGTTTCGTGCATATCAGGCTAGAATAAAAGAGGGACCTCAAGTAACGGAAATGAGCAAAAACTACCCTCGAGCTGATCTAGAAATTGAGAGAACTAAACTCTGCATGAAAATGGTAGAACTAGCACAAGCTTTGTTCGAAGCCTCTAGATATCTTAATTGGAATAACATGGCAAAACCGGAATTACACTTTCAAGGACTAATGGAGAGGCTAGAATATTTGATAGAAAGCAAAGAGAAAAAGGATCAGCATAGTAACCCTATTGTCTCAGAGACACAGGAAAGGAATGCACCATCCCTGTCTCAAGTACCTAAAACAGAAAGTCAAGATAACCTATCTTCCATACATAGGTACTCACATGAACAAGGAACCCATCCTCCTATTCAAGAAATAGACGACTTGCAGGAACAATTTCCCCAAGACATCCCCTCTATATATGATGATGTAGAGGTGGAACAACTGAGTGAACCCACAGGATTTGAATCTAATTCTCTACAAGAATTACCGTAGTTCACAAGACCTTGGGAAGCAAAGTCTATTAGTATGAGAGCACCCACGATAATAGTAAGGAATGAGGAATCAGTGATCCCTAGGAACACGGAAGTGATCAATGATGGACAAGTATATGATAACCGAGAGAAAACCAAGAAAGTAATAGTTGCCATAGAAGGAGAAGAAGAAAAATGCACATACATAGGGCATGATTTGACGACTGAAGAAGAAGAAGAGTTTGTTGCCCTATTGCGCGAATATAGAGATGTTTTTGCTTGGAGTTACAAAGATTTGAAAGGAGTAGATCCAGATATATGTTCTCATAGAATCCCTATGACTCCAGATGCAAAACCGACAAAACAGAAACCGTACACGTACAATGATAACTACGCTGCGAAGATTAAAGAGGAGATAGATCGATTGATAGAAGCAGGATTCATTTACGAAATTGAGCATACCGAATGGGTATCCCCCATTGTGGTTGTGCCCAAGAAGAATGGAAAATTGCGTGTGTGTATTAACCTTAAAAAAGTTAATGCCGCAACGATTAGAGACAGTTATCCTCTTCCTATCACAGAACATCTATTGGAAAGAGTTGCGGGCAAGGAAGTTTACAGCTTTCTTGATGGATTCTCAGGCTATAATCAAGTAGCCATTGCTCCAGAAGATCAACACAAGACGGCATTTGCCACTGAATGGGGCATATTTGCATTTCGTGTGATGCCATTTGGCTTAACAAATGCACCCGCCACGTTCCATCGACTCATGTGTCATGTTTTTAAGGAATTCTTACGCAAGAGCTTGGAAGTTTATGTCGATGACTTATGTGCACATTCAAATGTAAGGCAGACACATATCCCAGAGTTAAGACAAATATTTGACAAATGTCGAGAATATCAGGTTTGTTTGAACCCAGAAAAATGCGTTTTCATGGTCAGACAAGGCAAAATTCTAGGACACATTGTGTCAAAAAATGGAATCTCCACGGATGAGGAAAAGGTGAAGGTAATTGCGGATCTACCCAGACCAACTAATGTGAAAGAGGTACAGGCATTTATGGGCCATTGCGGTTATTATAGGAGATTCATACACATGTATGCAATCATAGCCAAGCCTTTGTACTCTCTTTTAACCAATTTTGAATGGACAGATGAATGTGAAAATTCATTCAATGAACTTAAACGACGCTTGTGCTCAGCACCTATACTGACTACCCCAGATTGGAGTAAGCCATTCCATGTACATGTGGATGCATCCAATTACGCCATAGGATGTGTGTTAGCACAACCCACGAATGAAGGTAACATAGATCTCCCCATAGCTTACGCTAGCAGACAATTGAACGCAGCAGAAAGAAATTACACCACGACGGAACGAGAGGGATTAGGGATGATCTACGCAGTAAAGAAGTTTAGGCACTACTTGTTGGCCAACAAATTCAAGTCCTTTACAGATCATCAAGCCCTATTATACTTAGTCAACAAACCCTGTAACACAGGACGATTGATACGTTGGTTTCTATTACTCATGGAGTATGATTTTGAAGTGGTAGTCAGAAAAGGAAAGACACATCTTAGAGCTGACCACCTTTCAAGATTAACCTCAGGAGAAGCTCCCCAAGGAGTAGCGGATGATCTACCAGATGCATACTTGTTTAACCTTGAGGTAGCACCAGAATGGGCTAAGCCTATAGTCCCTATTCTGACATACGGACCCAAGAATCCTAGGTTAAAGATCAAAGAAGGAGAGATTACCAAGTCTCAGAGATACCAAATAATGGCAGGAAGCATATATAAACAGGATAATCAAAAGATTCTTGCTTGTTGCGTAGATGAATCAGAACATGCGAATTGGTTGCAATTAGCACACATAGGTGCATTAAGGCAACATCATTCAAAACATCGAACATTACATACTCTGCAAAGACTAGGAGTATATTGGCCTTCTATGGAAGCAGATGTCTACAAGTTGTGTAAAGAATGCCAGGTGTGTTGTGAAAGACCACCAGTAGAGCATGCTACATTATATCATGTGTCTCTCACACCAGACTGGAGTGAACCTTTAGTGACATACTTGAGGACGAACACATTCCCTCAAGGAATGACCTTAGCTCGACAACGCAGTCTAGAGCAGGAGGCTCACGATTACTCACTTATTGGCGATAATCTATACAAAAGAGGACGAGATGGATATCTAAGACAATGTGTTCATGAGAGCGATTATCTGAGCATACTAGAGACTGCACACCAAGGTGTTGCAGGAGGTCATTTTGGACCTGATAGGATAGTCAAAGCCATTCTCTTTGCAGGATTATGGTGGCCCACTCTTCACATGGATGCACATACCTATGTTAAGAGATGTGATGTGTGCCAAAGAACTCAGTTTCCTACTCGCAGAGATGAAATGCCATTGAAACCCATGATGGGCGGACGTGCATTTCCAAAGTGGGGTATAGATTTTGTAGGACCCATCAACCCCCCTGCACAAGGTACACATGCGGAATATATTATTGTTGCTACAGATTATCTAACCAAATGGGTAGAGGCAAAAGCCACGAAAAAGAATGATGCACACACAACTGCAAAATTCTTATTTGAAAATGTCTTCACAAGATATGGATTGCCTATAGAGTTAGTGAGTGATCGAGGCACTCACTTTCTAAACCAAGTCATTGAATATTTGTTACAGGATTTTATGGTGATTCACAAGAAATCTGCACCATATCATCCTCAGGCCAATGGTCAGGCTGAAAGCACTAACAAGATACTTTGTAACGTACTGACGAAACTCGTGAACAACAAACGTTCAGATTGGGACAAACAGTTACACCAGCTGTTTGGGCATATCGAGTGGCCTACAAAACCGTACTCAATGCAACTCCCTTTCATATGGTTTTTGGTCAGAATGCAGTGCTTCCTTTGGACTTCTTGATACCGACCCTTAAGGTTGCACAAGAACATCAGTGGACCGGCCATGAATTATCAGCGAGAATAATGGACTTGGAACGATTAGGAGAAACCAGGCTGAAAGCAGCAGCAGGAATATACGTAGCGAAGAAGTGACAGAAAGCATATTTTGATGCACATGTGAAAGATAAAGGGTTAAAAGAAGGAGATTTAGTTCTAGTGTATACGCTGAAACAACACGCACGGAAGTTAGAAAAGCGAGGTTATGGACCTATGATCATTAACAGACTTTCGACAAGTGGAGCAGTACAGTTAGCCACCTTAGAAGGAGATATAATGCCTAATTACATTAGTGGCTGTAGAGTCAAGTTATATCAAGAACCTCTTACTGAGGATATGCTTAGACGACTCACGTTGGCAAAGAAGCGTAAGGAGGAAGAAAACAGAATACGAGCTGAAGCTCAGGCAGAAGCCATAGAACGCATTAAGCGCATGAAGCTAAGAAGACAAGGACTAGGGAGAGAACATTATAACCATCTGGAAACATCCCCCAGATATCCCATGGCCATGTGTCAAGTAAAGTCAACCACTCATCCTAGCATAGTGGACAGGAGACCATTCATTACCGTTAGGCTAGAGCACGGCAACCCTTGCCAAGAACTCAGGGCTTTAATTAACTCAGGTGCTGCGACTAGTGCGATTAGATGGTCCCACTATAAGGATTCAGGAATAGAAATGCGGCCAATTGAGGCATACCTCATAGGGCTAGGAGGCATGGAAACCCCTTGCATGGGTGAGGTGGACCTTCCTATCCTCATTAAGGATATGACCATGACAGCGAAGCTACTAGTGTGCCATGATGACGACCTAATAGAACCCCTAATCCTTGGCCAAGATTGGCTATACGATCACTCAGTGGACTTAAATCTTAGACAAGGCTCCTTACAGATTGGAACCTTAGAGCAGAAGCGAGTGATACCGCTTGACTTCCCTAATGGCATTCCGATTGAGATTTGTAACCCTAGACCCCATGAAATACATGCGACGGAAGACCGGAAGATCTTTGATCAGCTCAGTCACGTTACGTCTACACCGACCCACTCGGGCTTGGCTATGGACAGTTGTCAATCAAAAGGACGACAGGAGATCTTCCCTGGGACTTCCTGCAAGCTAAAAGGGGCAGCTACCCAACCGCTAGGGCAGATGGACACAATCAGCGGTCAGGTGGGTTGCATCAGCGACCAAATGAGCACGACACCCTGCGGTGCTCATCCTTCCAAACTTGTTGCGGACTGGCCTAGATTAAAGTTAAAGAACGAATCACTTCCTAATGGGCAGGTCATGCAAGTGTTGGAACTCCCTTCTTTTCCAAAGCAGAGCGTCCATCCGACCTCTCAACCTCAACCACAACAGAGTCAACCACGACGAAGGAACCCAGATCGACGGCAGTATCAGAAGACACAACAAGGAAAGCAGTCTAGGCCACCCAAAGGAAGCGGCACCAGACAAATATGGGTGCCAAAAGGACAAAAAGCACCGAAGAACTCCAACCAAGAAGAGATCGACAAGAAAAAGGCAGGGCAGAAACAGAATCAGTATCCACCATCCCCTCGACCTTCTTCTACAGGTCCGAGCATTCGACGAATTTGGATCGCCAAGAAATACCTTACCCATAGACCCACACCCACGCAGATTTGGGTACCCAAACCATGTATCATAGCTCAACCCTTAAGCCATGTAATATGTACCCCTCACTTTAATGGGATCATAATTAATTTCCATGCTAATGTGTTAATCTTTTGTAGCAGATCTTTCTCAATAGCGCATCAGTCATCATGCAAACCGACGAAGGACCATCAGAAGCAGGCCCCAGTGTAGCTGCAGTGCCCCTCAATGTTTTACGAGCAGAATCCCACGCGACTGCTCCACCGCCAGAATTCCAAGGATTTCCAGGGCCCATGCCGATCGATAACCCACCTATGGGCTACACAGAAAAGATACACCGTAACTCTCACTGGTTTCAGGGACTTGCAGGACCCTTAGCGGACGCGGATTTTATATTTGAATCTAATTTGACGTTTGATGACCGCACTTGGGGAAAATACCAATTCATCTCCAGAGAGTTCGAAGGCCTACAGAACACCCAGGACTTAACTCATGTTTGGGCCAGAGCCGGCTTCACGGAGTATTTCAGTGATCCTCTGCCCAAACCTGACTTTTATAGGTGTTATTATTTAATCACTACTTTGCTGGCCTCAGAGAATAAGGATATCCCAGGAACTTTTATTTTGCCCTGTTTAGTGGATGATCCACCTTACAGAAGATTTTATCTTTCGAAGGATTTAATCAGAACTGCCATCAAGATTCATGGAACCCACACGCCCACAGATCGAGAAAGATTAGTTCCAGACCCTATGAAACGTGGGGATGTCACTAAGTGGGAGGAGATCTCAGCAATTACACCTGAGTTGTCAAAGCCGCTAAGGATATGCATGCAACATTTTGCATTCCCCGCTCAGGACAGATTCACCATGCCACATAAAAGAATATGGTTTGGATTGTACTTAGCCTGTACTGGACCCCAGACTGTCGATCTGGCGAGCTGGATCATTGATCAAATGTATTTGGCGCAACACAGATGGGAACGAAAGAAAGTGCTTAATGGATGTTGTGCGCTGACAAGAATTGTTTATATGTGCTTGGCTTATGACTTGCCAATTGAACGTGCATTAACAGGAGAAGAGCTGAAGGCATTCAAAGGAACGACGAAGAAAGCCAGGAAGCCCAGCAGAGCACGGGCAGGTAAGCGCATGCGAGGCACTATTCCTTGCCTTCAAGTGCCAGATTCACCATCACCACAACCCTCTCCAGAGCAGTCACCGACAGAGGCCACTCCCACAGTACAACCTATTCGCATAAGGTTATCTAGACCAGTGGTAACAGAGGGCACTACTAGTAACGTTGCACCTCAGGCAGCTACAACCACAGAACCCACCACCACGACAGCAGAAGCTCCCACCATTATTGGTGCGGAAGCCTTTTCTTTCCCAATACCACACATGGAAGCAGAACCAATAAACACAACGTTCGATTTTGAAATGCCTGACGCATTCTCCAATGAATTTCAGTACTCCGAGGCACAAATGTTCTCTCAAGAATTTGAAAGGCCGAGTTACCCTACCACACCGCGGGATCAGCCACAGGGACAAGTGGTGTCGAGCTCTGATGACGAAAGAACAGCATCTGATGATGATGAAGGTGACGATGAAGCCAGCCAGGGCACGCATGATTCCCAAGAACAAGGACAGACAGACGGCCAAGGCCAACAAACCGATGCACACGGTGACACCAGCACGCATGAAGAGGAGACTTTCGAAGCAGCAGCTTACACGCTGGCAATCAAGAAATTATATCGTACGATGGAGAAAGTCTGGGCACGGAAGAAATTGACTGAAGAAGAGAGCCAAACCATCATCGAACAAGAACTCATCTCCGGAGGATTTGAAGAAGTCTACATCAGAGGGTTTAGAGAACTGGTCAAATCCATCGGCCCGATCGAAGCACTGAGATATTTACAAAGGAAGCCACTTCCCCAATATGACCCTCGCAGAGTTCGCCTGTTATCGAAGCCCGGTGAATATATTCGAGTTCCGGTAGGTGCTCAATCATCCCACCAGGCGCAAGATGCACGCCTACACCCGGAAAGATCCTTCACCGAAGAAGCTATCCTAGTCGACTCCCCACCACGTACTACCGTTATACATACTACCACTATCCTTGAAATAACATCCACACCTTCTACTCCTCTCTCACCTCATGTTTCACCAACCCATCCTGTATCCCCCGCACACCCGCCTGCTCCTCCCACATCCACACCAGTCCACGGCAACATAGCCAAAGCTTTTGCCCTGCCCATTCATGCCACCATGCCCGCACCCACCCCACCTCGTCTACATGTTAACCCCTTCATCCCTTCATCCTTCCCATCTTTTCCCCCACCTTTAAGACACCCTTTCACCTTTCTAACCCCACTAACCTTCTCACCACTTTCACCTCCCCAACCCACTATAACCCCTATTTCTCCTTTTCACCAAGCGGCTCAAGCCATCCCCCCTGTAAATTACTCCACATTTGTAAATCCCGTCTTCACACATACACAACCACCCACATACACACCGCTTTTCACAGTCACCGCACTTGACACGTCCAGTGACATGGACATCTCACCACCCACCGCACCAGCACCCACTCCACTCACAGCACCATCATATTTAGGTACGTCACAATTTTCCACGATCACCACTGCATCCTCCTTCCCAACCCCATTCCCCATTCCCGCTGCATCTACTTCCACTGCTCCTCACTTAGCACTCCATTACTATTATCGCCAACCATAGACACTGCACTTCAACAAATGTTCACATGCATGTCACAAGTACGAGATGAGTTCGCATCTCTTGGCAACAATTATCAACAGCTGCAGAGGACGACAAATGAATTACAGTCGCAGCTTAATTCATTATCAATCGAGAATGCCTCTTTGAACACGCGATACCAAGAACTAAGAGAGGCATATCATAAGCTAGAGCTAGAAAGTGAAGAGAAAACAAAAGAAGCCACTGCTGATCTGGACAACCTGCTTCGAGCCCAAACAATTAGGAACGCGACGCTGACCAGGAATATGGGCTTACTCAGGAGGCACCTAGCCGCAGCAAAAGAGGAGAACCAGAGACTCCAAGAGCAGAATAGAGAGAATTTGGAAGCGGCATTGGACCATCCAGAACAACCCTTAAGTCCTAGCAGATTCAAGGCAATCCCATCCGAATCGATGCAGATGTTGCTAGAGGATCACGTGAGATTGCTAGAGGACTATGATCGAATGAACGAAGAGCATCAGAAGTTAAAAGAAGATCACAAGTTACTACAGCTCAGAGAACCGGCACCACAACAAGTACAAGTAGCAGCAGAAGTACCACAACCTATGGACCCCTCTCCTGACCTCATAGAGGAACTCAACGCATTACGGGCCCAGGTAACCACTCTCCAATCACGCATAGATGTATACGAAGCGCCACCAAGGCCAGACTCCCCACCGGAGATCCCAGCTGACGACGAGAACATAACCATTCCGGTAGAGGAAACGTTTGAAGAAGCATACGAGCCAATACCCATCCCAGGCGGACAAGTCACGGCCGAAGGCCAGATGACCTATGAACTTCCTACCCCCGCGTGGATGAAAACGATTGAGGAACTTGGAACGACACATTCAGCCAGAGTAGAGGCACAGTTACATGCCATGGCCATGATTGAAGAGAGAATCTTACAATCCCCCTTCTTTGCTCATTTGGCCCCCCGACGCTATATATCTGGGCATGAGCTGCAGTATAAACCGTACTTCATGTTAATGGCTGAGTATCAGCTAGCTATAGAGAAAGAAACCGGCATGAAACCCACGCATGCTACACAATTCGAGCCGGCGGACTTGCCACCAAATGCGCAAAGAGGAGAGATCCATCAACCGGATTGGCGCAAAGATCTACTCCAGAAGTACCCAGAAATGATGAGCACATGGGTGAAAGCGCCTTTACATTTAAAGTATAATCCTTGCTAGGGACCAGTACCACGACGCCGCTCCTGGACTGCATTCGCTATCAAAGTACAAAACAATAGGCAGTGTCAGGATTGGCTGAATTACCCCTACTTCAAGCCACCCACCGAGTTGCCCACTGTTGGCTATATGATGGCTACAATCCGTCACTGGCTCCCTCGCCTGAAGCATATGGATGATATCGCAGCGCATATGACTGTCAAAATTTTTGACATGATGCAAATGATATTTAAAGTCTTTCGACGCGTCAAGGCACCGCATGTAAACACCCCGGGATTTGAGCATGGTAACTTTGATCTAGTATATGACATGAGCACAACGCCATCGCTCCGGGTGTGTTATGCCTGGCACTGTAGAATAAAATACCTACCGGCGTGCTACAAGCAAACATTTGAAGAGATGTTCACCACCAGATTTTGGGAATACCATTCCGAGGTATTCATCAGCAGGCCCACACATTTATTGCAACTTTTTTGCCTGCGAGCGAATGTTTATTCCGCGCACTATCAACTCCCGCCACCCGACGAACCGCAACCGATCGACTGGGAGAAACTCGAGGCTGATCTGGCCCGAGGCATTCGAGTATCTGAGCACACCCTCGCTCACGACCTCCTACAAAACTACATCCGGTAGACCGCACAACAAGGTTGTGTCGAGGACGACAGAAGCGAGAGGGAGGGGGGTGTTGGAAGCAGTCAGAGGCACAGTCAGAGGCACAGACGACGTGGAAGCATGTAAAGACGGAGCAGGGAGCCAGTCGGATCATTTTTTCAAGCAACTATGTTTTTATTACCTCTTCAAACATCCAACAGTGATTTTCATCACTCTTGTAACATATGTAATATAGACAAAATCCCATTTTCTAATTCATAGCTCCATTTTGTGCAAGCCGAGGAGTCCTCGAGCTTGAGGAGCTTAGGTAGAATGCGCGTACCAATTTTCGTTATTTTTAGATACCGTTTACCCTTCCGAATAGCATCTAGGACCTATTTTTTAACTAGGCCGGTCACTAGATGTGAAACCGGTCAAAACTAGTCTAGAAACTATAAAAAGAGCTAGAGAGCTCATTTTTGAGGTTGGTTCATGTTGGCTAGTGTGAGCTTAGAGCTAGTTTGAGCTTGTAATAGTGTTTTTGAGTAATAAAGCTAAATCCCCACCTTCCATTGTGTCTTGCTTGTCTCTTCATTGTGTGTGTATGTGTGTGTGCATCTTTGTGCTTCTCACCTTCACTCTCACATCATCTCTCATTCACGATCTTCATATCACTCCTACCTCTTCCGCGGATTGACATTAAGGAGGTGAAGCTTCTTAACGTGGTTCTCACCATTGTGCTAGAGCAACAGCTTTCCTCCCTCCTTTGGACTTCCTAATGCCCTTTTCCTTCCTTTATTGCTCCCTTTTTCCATCATCCCCGTCTTTTTCTCTTCCATTTCTTGTTGCCATCTAATCCTCTTCCTTTGCCCATTTCTCTTTTGTCTGATTGAAATAGAAAGAACTCTTTTCCTATTTTATCACTTATAAAATGCAAGCAAGTTTGGAATTCCAAGCTTCAGACAACAGTTAAGATAAACACAACTGCTAGAAGAAAGGCCTTGTCAGTCAAAAGGATTAACAATGTGGAAGATCTCAAAGCTTGGACAAGGAAAGTGCTAGAACGGTGGACATTCAAAGGCCAACCGAGGTTACCACTATATATATATATATATATATATATATATATATATATATATATATATATATATATATATATATATATATATATATATATATATATATATATATATATATAATGAACGAGTCGATGTACGAACCCTTTCCCTTCCCTCAGAACTTCAGAATTTCCTCCATTCAAAGGTAACCCCCCAAATACGAAACCCGCAAAGAAAACCAAACAACAAAAACAAAACAAAAAAGTTAAAGGCTGGTATGACGAAGAACTTCAGAAGCAAGCACAAGATTTGCAACAGCCAAACTAAGGATTTCGAATTTCATGTACGTAGGAGCCACAATATCTCGTGTACTATTTGTAACATGCAAGATTCTCTCTCTCTCTCTCTCTCTCTCTCTCTCTCTCTCTCTCTCTCTCTTTCTCTCTCTCTCTCTCTCTCTCTCTCTCTCTCTTTCTCTCTCTCTCTCTCTCTCTCTCTCTCTCTCTCCCATATAGCCATGAGCGCCTGCAAACGACATCGACAGTAGAGTCTGGACACACAACGAATCTGGAGAAACTAAAGACTGACGAGCTCTCGCACGTATAGCACAAAAGGATAAAGTTCTAAAAGTTAGAATTAGGGTTTGTTGAAAATAGGGCTATTTTTAAAAGTGTCCTATTCACTAAATATAGCAAAAATTGAAAGATTTCTTTAAATATTCTCCATTGGGCTAATATTCGCCCCTAATTATTTCACTTCTCACCACCCATAGCACCTCTCCCTTCCTCCAAGGTTCCACTATCTCCCATCCCCCTTCCACCAACTTCATTTGCACCCACCTCTCTATTAGACACAATATTCACACTCCCCACTCCCTTTCCCTTGCATTGACAAGTGTACAAATTGCATCCTCATCTGTAGATAATGCATTCAATACTATGATTCAATGTATGATGCAACTCCAAATAGAGTACCACTCGCTTGAAACAAAGAACAACATACTACAAAATTGCTCTATAAAGTTACAAAAATGGATCACAATACTCAAAGCGGACAATGAAATTCTACATGATCAGTTTCAAATGTTATAGGAAGCATGTAGCACACTAGAGACAAAGCTTCAAGAAGTAGATAGGGAAGCAATGCCACTTATCGAAGAGCATCTCCAAACTCAAATGGAACACAAATCAAAACTTCAACGCAAAATGGTGCTGCTATGGAGGCATCTCGTAGCTGCCCATGAGGAGAATCGATGATTGTAGTTACAAAATCAACAAAATTTAGCGGTGGCCATCGAGAACACACCAGGGGCACCAATTAGTCCATCAAAGTCTCAAGTTGTTCCCCTAAGAACATCAAGATTATCCTTGAAGATTATGCTAACTTGTTAGAGGCACATGATAAACTATCCAAAGAGCTACATCAACTCCAAGAACAAAGAGAGTTAGGACCTACATTTGTGCCAAGAACCATAATATCATCCTCTCCAGTTGTTGCTGACTCGGTTGTGATGATGGAACTATAGTAACAAGTTGTGGAATTGCAAACTAGATTACTACATTACAAATGACCACCATCACCACCAGAGGCACTAGAGGAAGCAAAAATTGTTTCCATTCCAGTTGAACAAAATTTTGATGATGACTATGAACCTCATACCATTTATGGTGGGAAGAATCACCAAGAAAGGACAGGATTCTTTTGAAGCTCCATGCCCCTTGGCTAAAGCAAGTGGAAGATATTGGCCACACACATGATGATCGCATAGTTGGTTATATGCTTGCCTTGAGAATATCAAAGAAACAATCCTGCAATCAGCTTATTTTCAAAATATTGCCCATCAACACCACATCAAAACTCCAATACGGACCATACTTTGTGATCCTTGTTGATTATAATGCAGAAATTCAAAGAGTTACTAACAAAATGCCCACATTTTCCACATAATTTCAAGAAGAGGATCTACCATGTGCAGCACGGAAAGGCACAATCTTTCAACCCACCTAGTGGAAAACTCTCTTGGAAAAATACTTGGAAATGTTGCACACATGGAACAATGTGCCGCTCCACATTCTTTATAATCCATGTTATGCACCAGCTCTCAGGCATCGATCATGGAAGGCCTTTGCAATTAAAGTTCAAAATAATGCACAATGCAAAGAATGGGTCAATTACCCATATATAGCCCCACCACAAGGACCTCACTCCATTTCATACATGATGGCTACCATTTGTCACTAGATCGCTCACCTTGAACCAATGCCATATGTCACGGCCCAAATGATGTTGAAAATTTTTGACATGATGTAGGTGATCTTGAAGACCTTTAGTAAGGCTCAGGCCCCACACATTGCCCTTTCGACCTTTGCAAATGGCAATTATGATCTTGTATATCATATGAGCACAACTCCTAGCATTCTTGTGGCCTATGCTTAGCATGTATGCATTAAATACCTCCTAACCTGCTACAAGCAAACCTTTGAAGACATGTTTACTATAGATTTTTGTGAGTATCATTCTAAGGTATTCATGCCCAAACCAACACACATGCTTCAACTATTTGCATGTGAGCAAGCAATGTATTCAAAATATTATACAACTCCATACCCAGTGGTTCCCAGTGCCATTAATTGGGATGCGCTGAAATTCGATCTCACAAAGGGATTAAGACTCTGTGAACATGAACGAGCGACATATTTCATCCAATATTACATTGACCACCCTGCCAAACAAAGGTCTATCAAGGGCGACAGCTGCTAGAGAGGGGGGTGTTAGAAGGTTAGAAGCATCAACAGACAAGAAGGTCAAAGAAAAGGGTTAGAAGGAGCAAGGACATGGAACCATTATGCAGATCTGACAAAGAATAGGCCTAATCAATTTTCCATAAGTTATTTTCAACCAAGAGTGATTTTCATCACCACACCAACATTGTAAATATCATTTTGATAGCTTTATCTCCATTTTGATCTACTCAAGGATTCCTCAAGCTTGAGAAGTACTATAAGTAGCCACATACCAATTTTCATAATTTTTAGACTCCATTTGAGCCCTCAAATAAGCCCTAGAACCTAATTTTTTACTAGGTCGGACACTAGGTCTAGACAAAACCAAAGCTAGTGAAAAACTATAAAAAGAGCTAGAGAGCTCATTTTTGAGGTTGGCTTGGTAGAGATTGAAGCTTTTATAATAGAGATCTTTTGTAATTGAAAGCACTTCATTGTTCCTCTATTTATTCTTGCCTTGTGTGCATGTGTGTGCATGCTTTTGTGCTTCTCACTCATACACTTGTGCCTTCACTTGTTCATGGTCATCATACCAATTCTCACGTCTCCACAGATTGATATTTATGAGGTGGATCTCCTCACATTGGTACTCATCATTGTGCTAGAGTGTCAGGATGGTAGGGTGGTTGCATATGAATCCAAAAAATTAAGAAAACATGAACTTAATTATCTTCGTCATGATATAGAAATGTTTGGTGTTGTACATGCACTTAAGCATTTGAGACATCTACTGTTAGGGGTTAAGTTTGGATTGAAAATAGATCATCAAAGTCTAAAATACATTTTCACACAACCATTGCTTAACAATAGTCAAAACTGTTGGATTGAATTATTAAGCAAGTATGATTTTGACATCAAGTATTTGGCTGGTAAGGAAAATAAGTTCACTGATGCATTAAGTCAGAGACCTTTATGTAATCTCCTTTCTATCATATATTCTGATTTTCTCAATCAAATTCAAGAAGAACTGAAACGAGACTATTTTTATGCACCTATCTAGAATTTTTTGCATGAGAACATGGGATCGATGTATCAACATGAAATTAATTTGCAGATGGATCTTCGTATTGTAACAATTGATTATGCATATCTTCTAAGTCTCCATTGAAAGTTCAAATATTGCATGATTGTCATGATGGATCTTTTTTTGCACATCCAAGTTATTCAAGGACCTATTTTAAAACAAAATATTCTTACTTCTTGCTATGTATGAAGCGCGATATTAGAAAATATATTAGTGAATGTTTAAAGTGTCAACATGTGAAATTTGAGTTTAAGACAATGTTTGGAATGCTTCAACCTTGGTATGTTCCAAATCAAAAGTGGGAGTCTATCTCTATGGACTTTATCACTAAATTACCTACAACCAAAAGCAAACATGATACCATATTTGTGGTAGTTGATCATCTTACCAAGATGGCACATTTCTTTCCTATGAAAAAGATTGATACTGCCTTGAATGTTGCAAGACTATTTGTAAAAGAATTTTTTTGACTATATGGAATGCCAATTGCTATATGATTGCTCCATCCACTATTACTAGTGCTAGTCGTGGTCTCTTTATTGTAGAGGATTTATATGTGCCTCTAGACTCTGAAGTCACTCTTATGTCATTTTGTGGTCCTATATATGGATGGGGAGATTGGCATTGACTTGCATGTTATGTTCAAAGCATCAGTACTTATGGAATATGCTTGAATGCAGCATCCCTTACTAGTAGAAGGATTTCACATGCAGAAAATGAAATATTATATATTGATGGAAGATCTTACACACATGGAAATATAGCAAGTTTAATAAATAATAGTCAAGAGCTACATAATAGTTCAAGGACTGATTGCACATTTCAAGAGTGTGAAAATATTCATGAATCACCATACATGAGTAGAGATGTAGCAAGATACATAGTTGTCAATGCCATTACTTCATTACATGCTGTGATGAATTATTAGTGAATTATGGATGCCATAGACCTCAAGAGCACCTTTTAGCTAGAGAGAGAATGAAAACTTTCTATCCATATTTAATAACTTACATATTTAATTTTATGTTTAAAGTTTACTTTTCATTCATTTATGGAATATTAATGATTTTTATTCATGTGTGTAGATTCCAATGTATGATGTTGATGATATTCCCACCACACCATTCACAATTGCAACAAGACCTCATTTATTAGAAGCTTCTATGAGGAGACTACGCAAAAGTGATCCTATGGAATATGCAACATTGAAAGACCTATATTCAAAAGAAGATAAAGTACAAGATTTGTGCGACAATGATGAGGATGATGGCATGACAAATTTTATTGAGGATTGGTATCAAAATGACAGAGAGAGCATTGATATTTATAAAAATGAGAAATATCTTCGAGAGGAATATATATACATATAAATACATGCATACATAGACATACACATATATATATATATATACATGAATGCATACACACATATAAACACACACATATACACACATATAGATGTTATGAGAGCAAGGCCAAATTATACATATCTTTATCGAATGAAGATGTTTTTTCCATATAGCCTTTGGAATTGTCTACCCAACCTTTAGAATCTTTCTGAAACATTTGCTCCTCCTATTCTAGTCGACCTATTACTTGCATTGTTAACTCTTTTATGAACTTTGCATACAAATATTAAGTATCAGTTAGCTTCACTGTTAACTCTTGGAAAATGGGGGATGAAAATTTATCTCGAAGATTTTGAAGGATGGAAGAATAATTTTAAAGGATGCACAAAAAGAAAGAGTTCATTCAATGCAGGTTTTTGTTCTTACCTTAGCTAAGGTAAGAACAAGAACTTGCATTGAATGGATGCTTTTTGTCTGCCTATCCTTTAAAACTATTCATCCATCTTTCAAAATCTTCGAGATAAATTTGCTTCTCCTATTTTCCAAATGACCTAATACCTCCAAAGCTAACTGATACTTTATATTTGTAAACAAATATGTTAGTCTTAGTTAGCAAGGCAGGTAATTGATTCATTATAAAATGGGAGATAGCCAAACGATTCAGTGGTCTACATATCTATATGAAAGTATGCAAACCACAATAAACAAAAAGAAAATTAAAAACGAAATCAAATATACATAGCTACACATGCATACATACACATACATACATACATACACATACACATACATACATACATACATACATAAATACATACACATATACATACATACACATACATACATACATACACATATATACACACATACATATACACCCATATATGCATGCACATATGTATACATATACATACATACATATACACATATAAAACACATATACACACATACATACATATACACATACTCATATGTATACACATGCACATGCATATACACATCTGCATACACATCCACATAAGCATACACATATACAAAATCATATGCATACACATGCACACACACACACATACACACACACACACACACACACACATATATATATATATATATATATATATATATATATATATATATATGTGTGTGTGTGTGTGTGTGTATGTGTGTGTGTGTATTTATTTATTTTTATTAATATGTCTTTTTTTTCATGAACTTACATGTTATTATATGAAAACTCTTTACCAAGTGAGAATATTCTTCCTACCTCACATGATGAAATGAAGAAGATAATCAACAATCTTGGTATAGATTATCAATGTATACATGCATGTCCTAATGATTGTATTTTATATATAAAGGTGAATATGCAGACTCTTTGACATGTCCAAAATGTCAATCTCCTCGATATAAGGACGAAGAAGGTAAAATACCAAAAAAGGTATTGAGACATTTTCCATTGGTTCCACGGATTGGACATATGTTTCAAAGCCCCAAATTATCAAAGATTTCGACATGGGGACATGACCATAAAAGTACTGATGGAACAATCACAATTCCAACACATAGTGTTGCTTTTCAGCTAATTAATTCTACATGGCCTGATTTCGCACAAAATCCATAGAATCTAAAGTTAGGAGTTGCATTAGATGGGGTTAATCCATTCTCCATGAAATGTAGTAAATGGTCAACATGGCGAGTGGTAGTCATAAACTACAATGTTCCGCCTTATCTTAGCTTAAAAAGGAACATTTAATGCTTTCACTTTTAATCCCAGGAAAAAGACAAGTTAAAGATATGAATATATATCTTGCTCCTCTCATTGATGATCTCCAAGAGTTATGGAGAGGTATCAATGCCATTGATGTATCGAAAAGCATCAATGAAAGATGTATTATGGTTTGTGGTATTGTGGCTTGGACTATTCATGATTTTCCAAGATATGGTGTTTGTTCAGGTATAGATGTAATTCTTTTATTCAATATGCATAAAATAAATGTGAGTTAATTTAATTATATTTTTATCGTTTTCATGATGTAGAAATATCTACTAAGGGTTATAAAGCTTGTCCATATTGTGGTGATTGATTGAGATCAATCTATAGTAAGAATCTCAACAAAAATATTTATCTTCGACATCGATGATTTTTGCCTGATGATCATCCATTAAGATGTAAAAGAGAAGAGATACATTTTAATGGAAAGCTTGAAATAGGTTTGTGTCCAAAACCAATGACATCTATGGATTGGTATAAAAAATGGACAGATGGATTTTTGAGAGATCCAGAATTAGAAATCTTCAGTGATGATGAAGATAATGAGAATGTGAACAGAGGTAAAGGAAAATTGGCACTCTCTGAGAATATATCAATATGGTATTCTTTGGAATATTGGAAAGAGTAAAAAATATGTCATCTTCTTGATCCTATGCATATATTCAAGTTTATTGGTTATTCATTATGGCAACATCTTCTTGGATTAAAAGACACCATAGCATCAAGGAATGATTTGAAGGACCAAAACTCAAAACCAAAGTTATGGCTAGTTTTTGATAGACATCGACAGGAAACGACTTGTGCACATGCTTCTTGGGTACTTACAACAAAAGAGATACAGACTATCAATAATAGGATTCAATTGATTTAGATTCCTACAGGATATGGAGAATTTTTCCAGAACATGTTTTCTATGGATGATAAGAGCTTATCAAGGTTAAAGACCCATGATTGGCATAACTTTTTGAAACATATTTTACCTTTGGTTATCAATGGATGTACAATGAATAGAGTACGAGATGTGATCTATCATCTTGGATCACTTATAAGGTAATTATGATACTTTTATATTTAATATATTTGATTATTTGATATCTTTTATTTTTTAATTAATTTCTTTTCGTTGAGTCCATAAAAGTCATATTAGTCAAAGTCAACCGTAGTCGTATTTCTCTAATTTCCCTAAGGTTCAAAAGTGTTGTTTAAAGTGTTTTGGAAGGTTCAAGTGAACCCTCGCTCAAGTACAAAAGTGAAGACTTAAAAGGAAAATGTGAAGGTATGTGAAGAGGCAGCGTACGCAAAAGTGAAAGTATGGTCCCCAATTAAAATTTTGTTTTTAGCCTAAAGTCACTATAGGACAAAACAAGGATTCGTTGGCTGCCACTGGTGAAGAAAATCTTGGGAAATCAAAGTGAGCACCAAGATACTCTTGCAGTTAGGAGCGTACGTGAATCGACACTTAACTCAAGGCAAGGACTATTCTTGGACCATCCAAGTGTAAGTAGGAGTAAGCATAGTCTAAGGCAAGAGAGAGAAGTGCAAGAGTCACACAGTGTGTGATGCAGAGAAGTGAAGTGCAAGGTGTGCATGAAGAGGACCAAGGAAGTGTGCAGAAGAGTGCTAGGCTAGTCCCCCAAGGATCCCAAGGTCTCATTGAAGTTTGTGCGTGCCGACAGAAGGTATCCATCCCTCCCCCTTAGTGGAAGCTTGGTGCAAGGTGTGCACAAGTGCAGGCTTGGAGAAGGTGGAGGTTGAGTGCAGAGGAGGTCGGAAGCAACAAGCCCCTTGGGTATTTGGTATTTTGTAATTGAGCACTCTGTGGGATTTTACACAAAAGCATTGGATTGTATTGTGCTTCACATTGTATTTGTCTTATTATAATCAATCAGCAGAGGCTTCCAATGTGTATCTTTCTTCTTTTCTTCCCTTTTCTCCTACAGACACTCAAATCCCTTCTTGTCCAAGAATCCCCCAACAAAATTTGGCACACACGGTGGGACTTCCAAGGAGATTTGAGCATAGGAGAAGATGTATTGCAGTTGGAGAAGCAATATTCCAGTGTCAACAGTACTACTATAGTGGACTAAGAGGTACATATTCTTATCAATTATCTCATACTAAGAGGACTATGAACAGCCCATGACCGCAACCTGGTCCCAAACATTGAGGGTCACATGCAAGCAAACAAGAAGGAAGGTTGTTAGAAGATCATCTAGTCCACTTTCATCAACTTCATCAGTAAGGAGCATGGCTGGTCAGGTAGACTTGGAAACCTTACTATCAAGATTAAATATAAAATTTCCTTCTTTCAAAGGCCTAGCTCAGGAAGATCCTGACGAGCATATTAGAAGGTTTTTGGCACTATGCAAAACTAGGGGATTAATCGATAGGGAGGATGCCTTTTTGATACTCTTCCCTGCCACATTAGAAGGATTAGCAAATAAATGGTTCAGCCAGTTTGCTGAGAACCATTTTACAACTTGGGACTTAATGAAAGATGCATTCAAAAATCAATTCCAGCATGGAAATACTGCCGAGATCATCATAGAAGAACTAGAAAATTTGAGATTGGGTCCAGATGAAAAGTTCCCAGAGTTTGTGACTAGGGCCAAGGCACTAATGGCTAAATTGCCAGATCCACCACATGATTTTTTTGTTAAGAAATGGTTAGCTAAGCCACTTCCAGTGGCTACCCAATGCAAAATCAAGGAATTAGTGTTGCCTACAACCTCCATAGAGGAGTTCATCAACACATCTACACGACTGGAGCAGATAAGGCAACACTATGGAGCAACTTCTTCTCAACTACAATATTCCACAAAAATGGAGGATCCAGTAATCCAGCTAAGGAAGGAGCTAGAGGGCTTAAAAAGGAATAATCCCCACAAAGAGGAGGAGAATGCTGTTACTCAGTTGAGAAGGGAGATTGAAGCATTAAAGCTCCAAAAGGAGGAGGAGGCCCAAGCAGAGGAATTGGCCCAACTACGATAGGAGTTGCAGGAACTCAAAGGGGGGTGGCATCAAGAGTGGACTTTGATGTTTCGTGTACAGCAAGCAAGGTCATATAGTAAGTGAATGTCCTCTGTTAAGTGTGACTTGCCAATTATGCAGGAAAGCTGGTCATTAGGCCCATGAATGCCAATCAAGGGGAATACCTGCAACAACATATTGGACACAAGGAGGACCACCTACCACCAGCAAATGTAATGGCGGCTGCACCCAATCAAGGTAACACTTACAACCCTAGACAGAGGAATAACTTTGCAAATGGGCCTAGAAGGCCAATCATTTGTTTCAGATGTGGAGAATGTGGTCACTATCAAAGTAGGTGCACTCTAATAGAAAATGCCTCTCCTTGCAAAGACTGCCCAGAGGCCAAAGACCACTATACAAATTGTTATCCTAAGAATCAAGCCTCTTCATCTGGGCCCCATATTCAAATGATTTCTGTGCATAAAGAAGAAATGTTAGATCAAGTCAATGAGCCATCACCATCTACCAGGGTGGTGCAGTTAGAAGAAATAGAATCTTTTACAATGCAGACAAGAAACAAGGGAAAGGCTCAAGTAGATATAGTTCAAGAATCAAGAATTAATGGACTAAACAAAGACACAGAGACATCTAAAGAAGACAAAGCCACCGCATGTGCAGATACAAGGCAAAAAGGAGATCTCATATGTACCAGTGATGCCATTGGGCATTCATTCAACAGAGCTCATGAGGAGTTTGATAAGTCACTTGGAGCCCATGCTCTTAAGGAATCAAAGGCTTCAAAACTACTCAAGTCCATGAAAAAGGAGGTTAGTATTTTTTATTTAATAAAGATGGATGGGAAATTCAGGTCAGAACTCTTGCAGATAATTGATGAGGCTTCCACTACAAGTTTGGTGGCAAAGACTATTGTTATACATAAAGGTAAAATTGTAGGGGAAGCAAGGAGTTATTGTGGATGGTGGTTCTGGCATTAACTTGATGCCTGAACATACAATGAAAAAGATTGGACTTCACCCTTCAAGGCCTGCAAATTTCACTGTTACTTTAGCAGATCAGAGATAAGTGAGGCCCTTGGGAGTGATCCCAAAAGTTCCACTTGAAGTACAAGGTAATCTATTCATTCTGGATTTTGTGGTTTTACGACTGCCCAAGGTTGAAGGAGGATTTCCCCTCTTAATTGGAAGACCATGGCTGAGGCATTCCAGTTTCATCCATGATTGGGGTAAAGACACTCTGTGGGTACAAAAGAAAGGGCAAGAGCTGACACAGATACATTTAGAAGATGGCCCAGATAATCAAGGGAACACCAGCATGATGCAAACAGTTGGCATTTGCATGGAACCAAAAACAGAGGACCAACCCCAAATAGATTTTGAGGAAGAAGAGGATATTCTAAATTGACTCCAAGCAGGCAACTCTTCCTCTTGTTTTGGAATTTTTCTTAATAATTCTTGCACAGTTGAAGGTTATGATGAAATTCAAGAGAAAGTCCAGGTTGATGGATTGGGAGAGCCCATCACAAACCACAGAAGGGGCAGGAAGACACCCCTCAAATACATCTTGGAGGAGGATGTAACAACAATAGAGAAGGAAGTTACTAAAGCTAAAGACAAGGTAAAACACACTAGTGAAGAATGTTCTTTCCCAATTCAAGAAATCCCTGCAGGATGGATGCAGGATAAGGAGGAATGCATTGAGATCCAAAATAACCCTACTTATGAAACAATGCACGAAAAGCTAGTGGAAGAAAACAAGGTTGGAGACGAGCAGGAAGATAATATGGTAGAGAGAAACCCTGTCAAAGAAATACAATTAGGCCCTCAGGACAATAATTGGCCAGTTTTGGTGGCCACTTGGTTGTGGAGCCACCCAGGGCTCCTTGAAAAGGTAAGATCATTCTTGACCCATTATACAGATGTTTTTGCATGGCATTATAAAGAGTTAGAAGGAGTGCCTACCAATTATGGAGAGCATAGAATCCCTCTAGTTGAGGGAGCCAAACCAATACGAGGGAAGAGTTATAGACTCAACCCGAAATATGCTGAAGCTGTTTATGTAGAAATATAGAAGATGGAGGATCCAGGAATCATTATTCCTGTGGAACACTCAGAGTGGCTCTCACCTATGGTATAGTGCCAAAGAAGAATACCAATAAAATCAGAATTTGCGTTGACTTCAGAGCACTCAACAAGGTTACCATCCCGGATGGATTCCCAATGCCATTTGCAGAGCAGGTTATTAAGAAAGTGGCCAGACATGCATTATATAGCTTTATGGATGGCTTCAATGGCTATAATCAAATATCAATACACCCAGAGGATCGTGAAAATATTGCTTTTATCACACCTTGGGGACATATGTGTATGTAAAAATGCCATTTGGACTCATAAATGCTCCAGTCACCTTTAACAGAAGTGTTAACTTCATTTTTGGTCCCTTATTGTTGGAATCACTTAGAATTTTCATGGATGACTTCTCTTCATTTTCAGGTTCTCACAAGAGACCCCTTTAGATTGTTTGGACCATCACTTGCGACAGCTGCAAAATGTTTTTAAGAGATGCAGGGAGACTAAGCTAAAGCTCAACCCAAACAAATGTCATTTCCTTGTGACAGAAGGAACTCTCCTGGGACATGTGGTATCGGCTAAAGGTATGGCCCCAGATCCTGACAAAATCATTTCTATATTAAAGTTGCCTAAACCTAAATCTCCTAAAGAGATTCAGAGTTCCTTGGGGCATACTGGATACCACAGAAGGTTTATAAAAATGTATGCAGAGATAGCCAAACCACTGGCTAGACTTACAGGTAAAGAAGTACCCTTTAAATGGGAAGAGGAAGAAGAAAAGGCTTATCAGACATTAAGGTGCAAATTGGTGGCTGCACCAATTCTTATCACCCTAGATTGGTCAAAAACTTTTCATGTGCATGTCGATGCTAGTGCATATGCAGTGGGTGCAGTATTGGCTCAACATAGTGAAGACTTCAAACTTGACAGGCCTATCTAGTATGCTAGTAGAATTTTGACTAAAGCCGAAAAGAATTATAGCACAACAGAGAGGGAAGCTCTAGCAATGGTTTTTGCAATTAAAAAATTTTATCATTATTTGCTAGGTGTGAAGTTTGTCATCATCACTCATCATCAGCCACTCAGGTATTTGTTGAACAAGCCACAAGCAACAGGGAGAACATGGAGGTGGCTACTTTTGTTCCAAGATTTTGATTTTTCTGTAGTCCATAGACCAGGTAAAGAAAATGTTATGGCGGATCACATATCTAGGATCAATCTAATGGATCAAGCTAGTGGAGTCAATGACGATTTTCCAGATGCTAATCTGTTCGCTGTACAAGCTCAAGGTTGGTATTATGATATCAAGAATTTCATTAAAACTGGAGTGTATCCAGAGAAGGCTAGTGTTGTGCAAAGGAAGAGGCTGCTAATCAAGAGTAGACCTTATACCTTCATTGAAGATAAATTATATAGACAGGTTTAGGAAGTGCTTGGAAGAAGAAGAAGTGAGGGAAGTCCTTCAATCTGCACATGAAGGAACATGTGGTGGGCACCTTCCAGGGCATATTATGAGTCAGAGGATCCTTGATGCTGGTTTATGGTGGCCTACATTATTCAAAGATGCGGATGACTCGAGAAAAGGATGTGATGTTTGCCAGAGGTGTGGACCTAAGCCCACCAAGCAGAGGCCCATTGATTATTTCCACTTCTTGGCAACCATTTGAGAAGTGGGGGTTAGATTTTGTAGGGCCTATCTACCCTCCTTCGATTCCCAAAACAGAGAAGTATTTATTGATAGCCACAGACTATGCGACGAAATGGGTTGAAGCTATTGCATCACCTAACTGCAATGCCCAAACTGTTGCTGATTTCATTTACAGTAGCATCATTTGCAGGTTTGGATGTCCACTTGAAATTTGTACAGACCAGGGTACTCATTTTGTGAATAAGGTCGTACAGAAAATTTTCAACAGGTATAGAATTCTACATAGGAACTCTCTTGCCTACTATCCAAGAGCTAATGGACAGGCTGAATCAACTAATAAGGTATTAATTTCCATGTTAAGGAAGGAATGTATGTTACAGCCCAATTCCTAGGGCATTGCTTATCAAGGTACCCTATGGGCATACAGGTTAGCTTACAAAGAAGCCACCGGATATTCTCCATTCCACTTGGTTTATGGCATATTGCCAATTGAGCCCTTTGAATTTTTACATGCATCACCTAAAGTAGCATTCATGCAGGGAAAGAAAGATTGTGATGTCTCTCAGAGGCTTGGAGCCCTACATAAAGTGGAAGTAGATTCGTCTACTAGCAACAAAACAATTGATAGAGACTCAGATGAAGAGGAAGGAGGCACATGATCGAAATTTGTGGAACAGTCACATAGAGCCAGGCATGTTAGTTCTTCTCCATAGACCTCATCTTCAAACACAAGTGAGAGGAAAATGGCTTCCACACTGGGAAGGACCTTATCGAGTTAAAACAATGCTGAATTGGGGTGCTGTGGAGTTAGAGATGTTGAAAGGAGAGGCCTTGCCACTGGTCAACATATCAAGGCTCAATGCCTACCATCAACACACTTGAAGAAGTATGGATCACCTAGAAGTATAAAATTTGTCCAAGTTGTACATAGCCCTCTTATTTTCTTTTTGCTCAACTTTTAGTCATTTCTACATTTTTTCATGTTTGTTCTTTAAGTTCTTAGTAATTTTAGCAAACCTTTCATAGTCCTTGACAAAATTACAATGTTTGGAAATTTTTTGGGAATTTTTCAAGCACTTTTATAATTTTTCCACTATTTTTTATCATTTCAAAAGTTATTTTCTTATCAAAATGGAGGATTTGCAAAAGCCCTATGTGTTTTTGAGGGAGGAAAAGGGCATACACTTGTAGGATATTTCTTGAGAATTTTTTCAGAATTTTCTTGAATTTTTTTGGAGATTTTTGGCAAATTTTCTCTATTTTTCTTTAATTTTTTATATTTTTCCCACCCAAAAAAAAAACCCACCCTTAGGGACTTTTTTTCCGAGCGAAAGTGAAAAAAAAAAACCCCACCCGTAGCACTCTGTCCCCCCCTTTTCCCCCCCACACCCCCCTCCCCCCCCACCCCCTCCCCCCCACCCGCCCACCCGTAGCCCCCCCCCACCCCCCCCACCCCCCCTCCCCCCCACACCCGCAGCCCCCCCTCCCCCCCCCCCCCTCGCACCTGCCCACCCACCCGCCACCCCCCCTTCCCCCCCCCCCTCTCCCCCCTTGCAGCCACCCACCCGCAGCCCTCCGCCCCCTCCCCCCCCCCCCCCTTCCCCCCCCCTCGCGTGGAGTGTCTTCATCATGTACGATTCTCCCTTTTTCTATTTTTTTATTTATTTTTTATTTTCTTCCTTTTATTATTTATTTTATTTTTATTTTTATTTTATTTTATGTTATTTTTTCTTTATTTTTATTTTAATTTTTTATTTTTGTTTTTATTCTATTTTATTTTTTATTATCTTTTCTATATCTCATTTCTTTAACTATTTCTTTCTTTCTTTCTTTTTCTTTTTGTAAATTGCAGATTTTTTTCATTCTTTTCATCATTCCCCTCTCTACCCTTCTCTGTTTTCTATGTTTTTTAGGTCGTTCTTAGGGTTTTTCACCATGTAAATTCTGATTTTGGACTCAATTTTGGTCAATTTCTACAATTCGAGTGTTTACTATTGACTCTATGCTTTCCTGACCTTTCGCCTTCATTCATCAGAGCGTTAGCTTGTCGTGCTGTTTGCATTCATTAGCAGCATGGCTTCCTCAGTACCACAACCGGCTTCTTCCAAGGCTACCGAGGAGTATTCGGAGCTCCTCCCTTCTGCCCTAGGTCTGCCTCAGTTCGATTCCCAGGTATTTCATACCCCCTCTGCTCCACCCGCCAGTCTTCCAGCCCCAATCATACCCCCCATTGGCCCCACACATCTCATTGCCCCAACCTTTTCCAGCCACTCACTCTCCGCCTCATCTTTGTATAGCCCTTCACGTCCCCCGCCTGATTAGTCTAAGGCAAGAGAGAGAAGTGCAAGAGTCACACAGTGTGTGACGCAGAGAAGTGAAGTGCAAGGTGTGCATGAAGAGGACCAAGGAAGTGTGCAGAAGAGTGCTAAGCTAGTCCCCAAAGGATCCCAAGGTCTCATTGAAGTGTGTGCGTGCCGACAGAAGGTATCCATCCCTCCCCCTTAGTGGAAGCTTGGTGCAAGGTGTGCACAAGTGCATGCTTGGAGAAGGTGGAGGTTGGGTGCAGAGGAGGCCGACAGCAACAAGCCCCTTGGGTATTTGGTATTTTGTAATTGAGCACTCTATGGGATTTTGCACAGAAGCATTGGATTGTATTGTGCTTCACATTGTATTTGTCTTATTATAATCAATCGACAAAGGCTTCCAGTGTGTATCTTTCTTCTTCTCTTCCCTTTTCTCCTACAAACACTCAAATCCCTTCTTGTCCAAGAATTCCCCAACACTTTTTAAATTTTTTTATGATATGTATAGGTGGATTACATCAAAGAGATTGACGAAAACTCAATCCCACAAAAGAAACGTGAATACAAAGAGCTACTATGTTTGATGGAGAAAGAACTTCCAACTTCATTTTTTGATAATCAGGTTCATTTATTAGTCCATCGTGTAGATGAAATAGAGATTGTAGGTGTTGTCAACACTCGATGGATGTTTTGGGTTGAGCAATTTATGGGAATATTAAAAGGTTATGTGCAGCAAAGAGCGAAATTAGAAGGATCCATGGCAAAGGGTTGGATGCTTGAGGAGTGCAGGTACTATGTTAGTGAGTACCTTGAAAGAGTTCAAAAAGCTCCACATGTATGGACCAATGAGTCTACTTCAAAAATAACAGACGAGGTCTTATCAGGTAAGGGAGTTCCATTTTTATTTACATTTCAAGAAAAAAGCGATGTTTCTACTTTTGTAGCATATAATAGCAAATGCATGCAAGCATTTGTTAGTGAGTACGAACACGAACTTCCAAATCTCCGAAGTAAAAGATAGAGAAACAAAAGATATAGATGTAATCACAATAATAATGAGATTACAAATATATCTTCTTTCACGGATTGGCTATATACTCGTTTGCAATGAGCCAACACAAATAATCAAGAAATCTCATATGAACAAAGAGAGTTAATGATAGTTTGTGAACGAAAGCTAATTTTATTTTAATAATATTTTGTTTTTTTCATATATGTATATTAGTTTCTCTTTACTAATTTAATTTCTTTTGCAGGCTCGAATATTCAGTAACATGTGGGCTTTTGGACAGCATATTAGAATCAAAGCTATTGACTCTGTATGTAAAATAGAGGATTCTAGCATTGTTGCTTCTTTCAAGCAATTATCACGTGCTAGCTCAAAAGACACAAACCTTATAGATGGCGAACTTGGTTACGTGGGAATTGTTGTTGATATCTACGCAATATCGTTTTGTACATTCAAATAGGTAGAAAAAAGTTTATATTTTTTATGATAGAGTTTATTATTATTTAAAGCATCTAATAATGGTTTTTTGTTTTTATATATTTTGATAGGTCATTTTGAAGTTGACTGGTTTTGAGCCGAGTATACATGTAGTAATTCCACATTGAGAAAGGAATTATCTAGGTTTTGGGCAATTTATTCTTCCAAGGTAATGTGATCTACTAGAGAACTAGATATTCTTCCTACCCATATTGAACAAGCGTTTTTTTATAAAAACCCTAATGCTCATCCTTGGCGGCAAGTCATTCATGTTCAACCTAGAGGTAGGTCATTGTTTGAACACTTTATTGTTAGAGAGATCAAAGAAATTCCTCTTGATGATTCACCATCAGATACTGATACATCAACATCTGAAAGAGAAAGTAGAATCATTGTACATGACAATGATACTAATCTTTTTGATGAAGAGGATAATACTCTACATGTTGATTCTACTGATGATGAAGAGGAATTACGAGAAATCAATATTAGTCCATCAATAGATGATGTCATTCATGAGAACACAGATTTGACAATAGAAGAAATGAATGAAATCAATAAGGATAATGAAGATGAGATTATATTGATGTCTTACTAAAATGATGGCAATAATGAAAACATATGAGTAGATTAGATAGTAAATCCTACTCTAGTTATTGATCAATAACTTGAATCATTTGAATGGATATCAGATAATAGATTCTTCTTTATTCAACTAGAATATCTATGAACCCTACTAGAGAGATAAAATTATGTTCTTTTAAGTTAGAACATGAAGCTTGGGGGTATGCCTAAAATTTTATATATAGCTTTATTTTTTAGGAGCAATTTTTTGTCATGAATGTATGCATATGTGTATGTATTCATGTGTATTATATGTATACATGTGTTAGTATGTACATATGTGTGTTTCATGTATATGTATGTGTGTGCATGTGTGTGATATATGCATACATGTGTTACTATGCACACATGTATGTATGCATATGCATTTGTGTAATATATGCAAGTGTGTTTATAATTGTGTATGCATGTATAAGTATACATGTGTGCATGTAGGCATGTATATGTGTGGTGTATATATGTATATGTGTAAATGTGTACATGTAAATATGTATGCATGTATATGTATACATGTGTGCATATAGGCATGTATGTGTGATGCATAATGTATCTACTCCATCATTTTATATTTATGTATGTGTATCGACATGATATGTATGTATTTTTATATATATTATGATCCTCATTGATTCGAGTTGCTATATATAGAGGCATAAGGTTGGGAGGAGAGACATCTCTCTAGTAGGTGGTCGGAGGAACAGATGCAATGTGTACATATACTTCAACCATATGGCTAAAAGGCTGAATTGTAGTTTCTATATTAGTGTTTGTAAAACCCTAATATCAAAATTAGTGTTTTTGAATTAGGGTTTTTGAATTAGGATATGCATATGTATATGAATATATATATATATATATACACACACACACACTGTATGTATGTGTATCTATATGTGCATATGCATGTGTATGTGTATATATGTATGTAAATATGATTATGTGAGTCTATGTGTATGTACATATGATTATGTATGTGTATGTGAGTATGTATACGTGTCTATGTGTGTATTCATTATATGTGTGTAACTACATGCATGTGTATGTGTGTGTGTGTGTAAATGTGCATGTATGTGTGTGTATGTGTAAATGTGCATGTATGTGTGTGTGTGTAAATGTGCATGTATGTGTGTGTGTACGGATGTGTATGTGTGTTTATGTGTGTATGTGTACCTCTGATCGAACTCCTTTCTCTCTCACACATATACATACATACATACATGAACACACATACACATATCCATATATATATATATACATACACACATACACATGTATGCATGTGACTTGATGTGTGTGTACATTTGTGTATATGTGTGTGTGTGTATATATATATATGTGTGTGTATGTGTGTGTGTAAATAAATGTGTATATATATGATTATAGTGTGTATATATATATAGTTTCACATATAAATATAACAAATAAAAGCAATGCATACCATGCATTATCACGACGATGAGCCATAAGTATTCGCATCTCTTTTAGACACCACTTATGCGACCACCGAGTCCCAAATTTTGTCTCAAGTGAACTAAGTACATATTTTTTTATCCCTCTCATCATGCTTACGACAAAAAAAAAAATAAAATCATGTAAATAAAACATAAGATAGTTATTTCAATTTAGAACTTATACTTACTTCCATTGCAAGTGGACAAGGCGCAAGTAGGAGTCCCATAATTCTCGCATTCTTCTCTTGAACTCTAATCCATTCCCTATATACACTATATTCCCCTCTAGCTCTATATCACACTCCAGCCCTAAGGTGCCTATGCATGTCCTCATAGGCACCTGTGCTCTGTTCTCATGATCTGGAGGTGGTATAGGCATCCTGAAAATAGATAGAAAAAAATAAATTAAAATATGTGTTATAATATCATTGAAAAAAATTGTGAAAAAAAACATACCTATGAGCAGATAGTTCTCTTTCTGCATGTGGAGCCGTAGAAGATCCCTCCTCTTATATGCATGCGTATATGCATGTGTAAATGTGTGTGGATGTGTGTATGTGTGTGTGCATATATGTGTGTGTATGTGTGCATGGGTGTAAGTGTGTATCTGTGTATGTGTGTGTATGTGTGTGTATGTGTGTGTATGTGTGTGTATATATGTGTGTGTATGTGTGTGTGTGTGTCTATGTGTGTATGTGTGTGTTTATGTGTGTATATGTGTGTGTATGCATGTGTATGTGTATGTGTAAATCTGTGTGTATATGTGTGTGTATGCATATGTATGTGCCTATGTGTGTGTATGTGTATATAAACATACACATGCCTATGTGTGTGTTTATATGTGTATGTATGCATGTGTATGTGCCTATGTGTGTGTATGCATGTAAGCATGTATGTATGCATATGCATGTGCATTATGTATGCATATGTATGCATGTGTGTGTATGTGTGTGTATGCATGTATGCATATGCATATGCATTACGTATGCATGTATGTGTATGTGTGTGTGTATGTGTCTCTATGTGTGTGTATGCATATATGTGTGTGTATGTGTGTGTGTCTATGTGTGTATGTGTGTGTCTATGTGTGGATATACGTGTGTATCTATATATATGTGTCTATATGCATGTGTATGTGTGTATAAATGTGTGTGGATGTGTGTGTGTGCAAGTGTGTATGTGTCTATGTGTGTGTATATATGTGTGTGTATGTGTGTGTGTCTATGTGTGTATGTGTGTGTCTATGTGTGTATATATGTGTGTGTGTATGCATGTGTATGTGTGTGTGTAAATCTATGTGTATATGTGTGCATGTGTGTGTATGTGTCTATGTGTGTGTATGTGTGTGTATGTGTGTGTGTGTCTATGTATGTATGTGTGTGTCTATGTGTGTATGTGTGTATCTATGTCTGTTTATACATGTGTATGTGTATATATGTGTGTGTACGCATGTATATGTGTGTGTGTAAATCTGTGTGTATGTGTGTGTGCATGTGTGTGCATGTGTGTGTATGTGTGTATGTGTGTATGTGTGTATGTGTGTATGTGTGTATGTGTGTATGTGTGTATGTGTGTGTATGTGTGTGTCTATGTGTGTGTCTATGTGTGTATGTGTGTGTATCTATGTGTGTATGTGTGTGTCTATGTGTGTATATACGTGTATATGTGTATATATGTGTGTGTATGCATGTGTATGTGTGTGTGTGTGTAAATGTGTGTGGATGTGTGTTTGTGTGTGTGTAAGTGTGTATGTGTCTACATGTGTATGTATGTGTGCGTGTGTGTCTATGTGTGTATATATGTGTGTGTGTATGCATGTGTATGTGTGTGTGTGTAAATCTGTGTGTATGTGTGTGTATGTGTCTGTGTGTATGTATGTGTGTATGTGTGTGTGTCTATGTGTGTGTGTCTATGTGTGTATGTGTGTGTTTCTATGTGTGTATGTGTGTGTCTATGTGTGTATATATGTGTGTGTATGCATGTGTATGTGTGTGTGTAAATCCGTGTGTATGTGTGTGTATGTGTTTATGTGTGTATGTGTGTGTGTGTATGTGTGTATGTGTGTATGTGTGTGTCTATGTGTGTATATACGTGTGTATGTGTATATATGTGTGTGTATGCATGTGTATGTGTGTGCGTAAATATGTGTGTGTGTATGTGTCTATGTGTGTATGTGTGTGTGTATGTGTGTGTGTCTTTGTGTGTATGTGTGTGTCTATGTGTGTATATATGTGTGTGTATTCATGTGTATGTGTGTGTGTAAATCTATGTGTATGTGTGTGTATGTGTGTGTATGTGTCTATGTGTGTGTGTGTGTCTATGTGTGTGTGCCTATGTGTGTGTGTGTCTATGTGTGTATATACGTGTGTATGTGTATATATGTGTGTGTATGCATGTGTATGTGTGTGTGTAAATGTGTGTGGATGTGTGTATGTTTGTGTGTATGTTTGTGTGTGTGTGTAAGTGTGTATGTGTGTATTCGTGTGTGTATGTGTGTGTGTATGTGTGTGTGTATGTATGTGTGTGTCTATGTGTGTATATATATGTGTGTGTGTATGCATTTGTATGTGTGTGTAAATCTGTGTGTATGTGTGTGTAACTATGTGTGTGTCTATGTGTATGTGTGTGTCTATGTGTGTATATACATGTGTATGTGTATATATGTGTGTTTATGCATGTGTATGTGTGTGTGTAAATCTATGTGTATGTGTGTGTGTCTATGTGTGTATATACGTGTGTATGTGTATATATGTGTGTGTATGCATGTGTATGTGTGTGTGTGTGTAAATGTGTGTATATGTGGGTATGTGTGTGTATGTGTGTGTGTCTATGTGTGTATATATGTGTGTGTATGCATGTGTATGTGTGTGTGTAAATTTGTGTATGTGTGTGTGTAAATTTGTGTATGTGTGTGTGTGTGTGTGCATGTGTGTCTATGTGTGTATGTGTGTGTGTATGTGTGTGTATGTGTGTGTGTGTATATGTGTGTGTATATGTGTGTATATGTGTGTCTATGTGTGTATATATGTGTGTGTATGCATGTGTATATGTGTGTGTATGTGTGTGTGTGTGTACCTTTGCCTCTCTCTCCGACCATCATTGGGAGGAATTTGTGTGCACATGCTCTCTCTCTCTCATCTCAATTCTGACACAAATATCCCGAGAGAAATCAAATTTTTTTGTTTTAAATTCCAAAGCATTGCTTATATGATGCTTTGGAATCTGGAAACATTGCTTATGTGACGCTCAAGCATGTCAATCAGTTTGTGAACGTTGGTAGGAGCATCGCTAATTAGCGATGCTATTTGCGATGGTGCAAGTTAGCATCGCATAAGTGACACTCTACATCACTTATGCAACATGGCTTCTTTTTTTTTTAATAAAAAATAGTCCCGTCTCTTATGCGATGTTTTCATTGCATAAACGATGAAACTCGCTTTTTTTTAGGCATCACTACGGCCCCCAACTTCTACTAGTGATTGTCGGGTGCTTTATTTGTGCTAGGGATCAAGAAGAATCTATTATCAATTTCAGCTTTAGCTAGGATTGGCTTGGTTGTGAAATTTGTTGATGGCAAATGTACAGTTCATGATTTGTCAAATGGCGACATGATTATTGCTTCTAGCATTTTACGTCGTGGGCTACATAAGCTCATAGACAATGAAAAATTTGTGAATGATTAAGCATGTGCAGTACATGATTCTCAAGCTATGTCAGATGAAAAGCTTTGGCATGCATTCTTTGGTCATCTGAATTTTGCTAGTTTACTACACCTGCAGAAATCTGAAATGGTGTCCTCTTTGCCCAAACTTGAGGCACCAGGTGAACATGTTTGTGAAGGATGTATTTTGGGTAAAATTCAATGCTTATCCTTCCCAAAAGATGGCTTAGTTCGAGCTACTCAAAAATTGCAGGTTGTACATAGTGATGTCTGTGGTCTTATGCAGACACCTTCTTTTGGAAACTATCTTTACTTCATGACTTTCATTGATGATTTTTCCATGCATGCATGGGTATATCCATTGAAAGCCAAGTCCAAAATGTTTATGTGCTTCAAATAGTTTTTGGTTTCAGCTGAAAATCTATCAGCATGTAAAATGGGCACTTTTCATTATGATCAAGGGGGGAATATATGTCTTCTGACTTTAATGCATTTCTAGCTGAACGTGGGATAAAACATCAGTGTACAATGCCATATACACCTCAACAGAATGGATTTGCTGAATTGAAGAACATGTCACTCATGGAGATGGTGAGGTGTATGGTCAAGAGTCAGGCTTTACCACATAGTTTCTAGCTTGAGGTTGTTATGTGTGCAACATATGTACTTAACAGGTGTCCCACTAAAGCGCTGCAGACTATCACTCTATATGAAGCTTGACATGGTCGCAAGCCATCTGTTGCTCATCTACGTGTTTTTGGTTGTTTGGCATATGCATTAGTGCCTAAACAACAACACAAAAAATTGGATGATAAAGCAGTGAAATGTATTTTTGTTGGGTAAAGTTCTGAAAGCAAAGGCTATCATCTATATCATCCATAAACTAAACACATTTTGGTTAGCCATCATGTTGTTTTTGTCGAAGATGCTATTCAGCCATTACTTTCATGTACTAAGGAGACATCAATTAGCTCCAAAGATATGTATGACACTTTGCTGTCTCTTTTTATAGGTGGATAGTGTAGTACTAGTCCTAATGAGGCAACTTCTCAACCTTTATAGGTTTCATGTGATGATGTAGATCATTCTATTTCTGATGCAGATTTACATGATGCACTTGTTGATAAGAGAGTTGATATTGAGGAGGCAAAAACTATGCCAAAATGGCTGGTGTAGACTTTGCGTGATAGCAAATTAGATGTAGCTTTGTCATATCGTAGTCATTAGGGCTCTCCTCATGCTTCCTTTGCATGAGATTGCTATGCTATGGCTGCCTCTAGTCTCTCTGATGAGAATGAGCCTGTTTTGTTAGATGAAGCACAAAATTCTGGAAATTGGATGGCTCCTATGCAATCAAAATATGATGTTATCATGAAAAATGGTACGTGGTCTTTATGTGACTTGCATCCTGGCAAGAAGGCCATTGGCACTTAGTGGGTATACAAGCTGAAGCATAAGCTTGATGGAACAATTGAGAGGTATAAGGCTAGGCTTGTTGCAAAGGGTTATGCTCAGGAAAGAGGCATTGATTTTTATGAGACCTTTGCTCCTACTTGCCGAATGACTATTGTTCGTAACATCTGTGCACATGTAGCTCATCATGGTTGGAATGTACATCAGTTGGACATTAAAACTACATTTCTGAATGGTGATTTGCATGAGGAAGTGTATGTTTTTCAACCTCATGGCTTTGTGCAAAAAGGGCATGAAAACAAAGTGTGCATGTTGAAGAAGGCAAACAAAGTGTGCTTGGTATGAAAAGATACATGCCTATTTGATTGCACATGGTTTTGAGGACAATCCAACAGAGATCACCTTATATGTTAAGCATGCTAATGATGTGCTTCTAATCATTGTTGTCTATGTTGATGACATGTTTCTCACTCGTCCTCATGAAAAGATACATGCCTATCTGTTTGCACATGGTTTTGAGAACAATCCAACAGAGGGCACCTTATATGTTAAGTGTGTTAATGATGTGCTTCTGATCATTGTTGTGTATGTTGATGACATGCTCACTGGTCCTTATGAGAAGCATATTGCTGATTTTAAGGCTAATTTGCATGCCACATTTGAGATGTCTGAGTTGGGGCATTTGCATCATTATTTGGGCATTCAATTTATGCAAGTTGATGATAGAATAGCTTTGTGTCAAACAAAATATATTGACACATTGTTGCAATGTTTTGGCCTTGAAGACTACAAATCTATTGCCACTCCTATGGAGACAGGTTTATGATTGAGTCTTCATGATGTTGGAGATGCATTTGATGTTGTTCTCTATCAGCAGGCTGTTGGATGCTTGATTTACTTATGCATTACTCGGTTGGATGCTCAGTTTGTTGTCCCATAGATGAGCAGGTTTATGCATTGCCCAGGTTTCAAGCATTGGGAGGTAGTTAAGCGCATATTTCACTACTTGAGTGGTACTCGGCTACTTGGATTGTTTTATCCCAAGGGGGAATCATTACTGCTAGATTTACATGCTTTTTCTAACTTTGATTGGGCTCGTTGTTGTGACAATCATGTGTCCACTAGTGGCTTTTGCTTCATGCTTGGTAGCTCATGTATATCTTGGTTGAGAAAGAAGCAACCTATTGTGGCCATTTCCAACTCTGAGGCTGAGTATAGGGAAGCTTTCACAACGACTGTTGAGTGTGTGTGGCTCAGATGCCTTATGGCTGATTTGGTTGTCAATCTTCTGCCACCACCATCTTTGTTGGTATATTTAGGTAGTGATGTCTGCGAACACACTAGGATCATCGGGGCACTTTTTTCCCTCTTCAGGAGGTTTTTTCCCTTGGCTTGTATATATGCCTATTGCCCTAACGAGTCACTTATCTTTGTACATTCTATTGGTAATACATTTACTATTGTGTGTTGTGCTTTAAGCTTCTTCTTCTTCCTTGTGTTGTTTGCATGCTTTCGTAGACTTGAAACTCCAACAACACATAGCATGTGATCCCTCTCTTGAGGATCAAGATGGAGGAACTACCCTCAGCCACATGCAACCACTTATGCACAACCATACAAGCCCCATATAGTCAAACATGCAGTTTAGGAGCAAGCGAGTCATGAGCTATCCTCCCACCTTGTCATAGGAAAGGTATGTTAGCTCTTCCTTACAAAAAGAGCTCCTTTAAAGGACACAATATCACATGTGGGATAATAGTTCCCACCCCATAGAGAACACGCATAATATCACACCTAGTTTTCATGCCCTTTCTGCACAAAGCCACGGGGTTGAAAAACATACACTTCTTCATGCAAGTCACCATTCAAAAATGTTGTTTTAATGTCCAACTGATGTACATTCCAACCATCATGAGTTGCACGTTCACAGATGCTACAAATAGTAGTCATTCGACAAGTAGGAGCAAAGGTTTCCTCAAAATCAATGCCTCTTTCCTAAGCATAACCCTTTGCAACAAGCCTAGCTTTATACCTGTCAATTGTTCCATTAGGTTTATGCTTCAACTTGCATACCCACTTAGTTCGAATGGCAAGTTCTTGCCAGGAGGCAAGTTACAAAAAGACTAGGTACCATTTTTCATGATAACATCATATTCAGATTGCATTGTAGCCATCCAATGTTCAAATTTTTTTGCATCATCAAACAAAATAGGTTTAGTCCATCACAGAGACTAGAGGTAGCCATAGCATAGCAATCTGATGCAAAAGAGGCACTATGGGAGCCTCACGGAGTACAATATGACAGAGGTGCATCTAATTTGCTATCACACAAAGTTTGCACCAGCCATTTTGGCATAATTTTTGCCTGCTCAATATCAGCTCTCTCATCAAGAAGTGCATAATGTAAATCTGCATCAGAAATGCAATGATTTGCATCATCACACGAAACCTACAAAGGTTGAGAAGTTGCCTCATTAGGACCATCACTAGACTGTCCACATGTAAAAAGAGGCAGCAAAGTATCATACATGTCTTTGGAGCTAACAGATGTCTCCTTAGTACATGAAAGCAATGGCTGAATACAATCTTCCACAAAAACAACATCACGGCTAACCAAAATGCGTTTAGTCTGTGGATGATACAGACGATAGCCTTTACTTTTAGAATTGTACACAATAAAAATACATTTTACTGCTTTATCATCCAATTTTCTACGATGTTGTTCAAGCACTAATGCATATGCCAGACAACCAAAAACATGCAGATGAGCAACAGATGGCTTGCGACCATGCCAAGCCTCATATGGAGTGATAGACTGTAGCGCTTTAGTGGGATACATGTTCGGTACATATGTTGCACACATAACATCCTCAAGCTAGAAACTATGTGGTAAAGCCTGACCCTTGACCATAGACCTTGCCATCTCCATGGGTGACCTATTTTTTCGTTTAGCAACTCCATTCTATTGAGGTGTATACAGCACTATAGACTAATGTTTTATCCCACATCCAACGAGAAATGCATTAAAGTCAAAAGACATATATTCCCCCCCTCGATCAGAATGGAGGGTGCCCATTTTACATGCTGACAGATTTTCAGCCAAAACCAGAAACTGTTTGAAGCACATAAATAGTTCGGACTTTGCCTTCAATGGATATACCCATGCATGCCTAGAAAAATCATCAATGAAAGTCACGAAGTAAAGATAGTTCCCAAAAGAAGATGTCTACATAGGATCACAGACATCACTATGTACAAGTTGCAATTTCTGAGTAGCCTGAAGTGAACCATCTTTTGGAAAGGAAAAACGCTACATTTTGCCCAAAATACAGCCTTCACATACATGTTTACCAGGTGCCTCAAGTTTGGTCCAAGAGGACACCATTTCAGATTTCTGCAGGCATAGCAAACTAGCAAAATTCAGATGACCAAAAGGGCATGCCCAAGCTTTGCATCTGACATAGCCTGAGAATCATGTATTGCACATGGCAAATCATTTACAGATCTTTCATAGTATATGAGCTTATATAGCCCACGACATAAAATGCAAGAAGCAATCATGATGTCACCATTTGACAGATCATGAACTGTACATCTGTCACTCAACAAATTTCACAACCAATCCAATCTTGGCTAATGCAGAAACTGATTACAGATTTTTATTGATCCCTGGCACAAACAAAGCATCTAACAAAGTGAAAGAACTACCATCACGAGTGGTCAAAATGATCTTACCATCTACCATAACATGATAGGAGGAGTTGTTGGTACATGTAACAATATTCCCTGTAGGGGCAAGCTCGAGTGAAGAGAAGAAACTGTGCTGCGTGCTAATATGTTTGGTCACCCCACTATCAAAATACCAAACATTTGAGTCTACTGCATACATGCATTGCTCATGAGAAGATGGGCCAAAATTGCAAACAGTAGTAAACACCCATTCTTCTTCCTACACAAGATTACTATACTCTATTTTCGGTGTAGAGGCCTCTGCAACAACCATTCCAACCTCTTTCTTCTTTGCCTCTTTAGCAGCCAGTTTTGGATAGCTCTTGATGACATGATCATTTACTTTACAATATTTGCAAAACAATTTCTGCTTTTCTGATTTCTTCTCATCTTTGTCTTCCTTCTTTGAATGTGCAACATTTGCAGATTTTTGCTTACTAGTAGAAGAGCTCCATTTACCTTTGCCCTTTTGACTAGCCAGGAAAGCTTGATCTGCAACATGCATAATAGACCTGTTCTGCCTAGACTGGTCTTCCTACAACAAAACAGAGAGTAACTCTTCAAATGACAAGGCATTGGGATTGTCTTTCATCATCAAATGAAGAGTAGAAGCAAAATTCTGATATGAGTCAGGAAGACCATTTAGAAGGATCTACACAAGTGAGCTATCTAGTATAACTTCATCAACAGAAATCAAATGTTCTTTCATATCCTTGATCCTTTTGAGAAAATTGTCCATAGAATCATCTTCATTCATGTGCTCACTCTCCTATTGTTTTCGGAGGTAAGCAACACGAGCCTCATTCCTAGCCTAGTAAAATGTGGTAAGTGTATCCCAAACATCATTAGCTGTTTTGCAAGAGCGAATGTGAGGAATAATGGCATGTTTGACAGACAAAGCTATCGATGCATGTGCCTGAGCATCCCTGCCATCCCAACGAATTTGCTTTGCAGTAGCTGCAACAGAAACAACAACACGAACAGGAATCTGCAGAATATCATCATCTTCGACACCATCTCCATCAACTCTAGCACCTATATTTGCAGTACTGTATTCGCAGTTGTAACAGGACGTCTTTCAACACCCTACACAATATTCCATATTCCTTTTGCGACCAATAGATGACACATCATATAAGCCCATAATGGGTAGTTGGTACCATTCAACTTATCCTCAACGACCAACATACAAAATACATCACTGCTTTCAGCCATGGCCGGTGACTAAAGTACCTTGATGTAGAAAATTGAGTGTATCTCAAAAAGTTGAACAAAACTGCCTAGACAAATTTTGCTAAACCTGTAGCAGACTTCGAGACGCTTATACTGGCGAACCGAAATTGGTATATATCTTTGGCACAAAAAGACAAAATAGCCGCACAAGCGCTATGATAGTGCATTTGGAGGTCGAAACGAGCTCAGATCATGATTTTGGCACCACACAACGAAGCATTTTTTATCCTTGAAACACCGTGAGTATGCTTACCAAATTTTGTGCGATTCTGAGACTACAACCAAAGAGGTGTAGACAACACCCTAGATGAAGCGATGACCTGCTCTGATACCAATTGTTGGAGTTAAACATCTATGGAAGCACGTGAACAACACAAGGAAGAAGAAGAAGCTTGGAGCACAACACACAATGATGAATGTATTACCACTAGAATGTGCAAAGATAAGTAGCTCGTTAGGGCAATAGGCATATATACAAGTCGGGGGAAAAAAACCTCCTAAAGAGGGAAAAAAGTGCCCCGGAGGTCCTAGAGTGCTCACACACATCACTACCTAAATATATCAACATACGTAGCCTCAAAGGGAGTCATTTTTATAGATGCATGCCATGCACTATTGTATGCAAACTCGACTAAGGGAAAATATTCACTCCTCTACTATCATATGTTTGTACTAGTGAACGATCATGAGCTGGCAATGGATAATCTTCAGTCGTTTTAGTCTCTAAACCAAGAGGTAGAGGATTTCTAGAAACCTCTGCTTGTAATTGATGAACAACAAGTCCATGATGTGTATGAGGTATATTAACATTATGAGTATGAGAATTATTATCATAATCATTGTCATCGAGCAAGTATTCCTATATGTCAACAATAATTTCATTTTGTATATGGTTTTTAAATAAAATAATGATATTAATTTATAGAAAAAATGTGTACCCAAACATTATCACGTTGACAAGGTGGTGGTACATGCTCAAAAGTACCATACTCTACCTCATGTTCAATACATTCCAATCGTGGTCTTCGATACGTGCCATAGCAAGAGTTACACCAACATATAATATGCTCTTGATAGTAAAATTCATCATAATTCCTATCGAAGGACACACATGAAATCGTTGCATGGGTAGGAGGTGGTGATGCCCTCTGATTGATCAAAATCTAATTATAACAAGAAATATATATATATATCAGTGATGTATCTATCAAATATATTTAATATTAAAAATTTGATATACTTACAGTATATAGTCCTCGCACGATTAGGAGACAGTGGTGGAGTTCCATTTGATTGATCAGAATCTATAAATAATGGTATTAGATATTAATAATCTGATTATTTACAGACATAAACATTCACATCACACATATACACATTTACACATACACACATATTCACATATACACAAATACACATTCTTGTGGGATAAATGCATGTATTTTGTATGAATGTGTGTATATGCATGCATGTGTATGTGTGTATGTATATATGTGGATATGTATGTGTGTTTATGTTATATGTATGTATATGTGTATATGTATGCATGTATGTATGTGTATATGTTTGCATGTATATGTGTATGTGGGTCTGTGTATATGTATGTGTGTGTATGTATGCATGTATGTATGTATGTATGTATGTGTATGGGTGTATGTATATATGTTTATGTGTGCATGTATTTTGTATGTATGTATGTGTGTGTGGATATGTGTATGTGTGTGTATGTATGTATAAGTCTATGTGTGTATGTATGTTTATGTGTGCACACACACACACACACACACACACACACATATATATATATATATATATATATATATATATATATATATATATATATATATATATATATATATATATATTGCTATAAATATGTATATAAATATATATATAGTAAATATACAATATATATATATATATATATATATATATATATATATATTGCTATAAATATGTATATGAATATATATATAGTAAATATACAATATATATATATATATATATATATATATATATATATATATATATACACACACACACACATATATATATACTATATATATGTGAGTATGTGTATGTGTGCATGTATTTAGTATGTATGTATGTATATGTGTATGTATGTATGCATGTATGTGTAAGTGTATGTATATGTGTATGTGCATGCTATATATGTGTATGTATTCTGATTCTTTTTTTCTGTTTGAGATTAAAATAACAGGAGATATTGTATGGTGGAAAAAAATAAGAGGAGACCTAACATACCACCTGAGATGTGGCAGTTTTTTCATAGATAGTTGTGTCTTGAGGACTCATTTCCTCAGTAGAAGTTATACACTAAATTAATAGTTTATATTTATGATTCTCATATGTTTTATTAATTTTTACATTTAATTTATGTATTTTTTTTCTATTTAAATAAACAGAAAGCTGCAAAGAAGAGAGTTGAGTCGGGCCACACATCTCACTTAGGCCAAATGGGTCATCATGGGTTTCTAGCTACATTTGTAAGTATATGTGTTATTGTAAGTATATTTTTTATTTTAGTTAAAACACAAGAGACTAATCTTTTTTATTTGTTTCAATGTAGCGAAAGGATTAAGGTCATATCCTACAAAACATGAGATCAAGTATGCTACACATTTTGGATATCGGCGTTTAAGTTAGTATATGCGAGATCATCCAAATGCATTTGTGAGTATTATTAAATTTCATATAATTATTTTATTTTTGTGGATGTTTTTTATGTTTTACTTATTTATGTTTGTTATATGTAATAGAGGAGTATTATAGAAAGGCAGATATGGATGAGGTGGAGAAACAGACACAGGAGGGACGGTCTCGATCATCACATAGTACTCACACAAATACATCAGATCATGGAGGTGATCGTGATGATGAGGATGAGGATGATGATGATTCTTAATTATGACATTGGATATGTATTTACATTGATATATATATATATATATATATATATATATAT